>BLKR01001587.1:0-271468 GCA_011170035.1 Teleogryllus occipitalis | reverse complement strand
CACTTATACTAACTTGGAGTTACACTACACACACAAGCCAGGAGACAGACCGGGGGCTTACACCTCGTCCCCGCCGAGGCCGTTCCCCGCTGGTGTGAGACACCAGGATACAGAAACCCCGATAGCCGATAGGTCGGTGCCTGATCTCATCTTCCTGCCGGGGAGAATCACCGCCACCTCCCCAGGAAAGAACACTTACGGGACTACATTTACGGACACTTCTCTTACGGGAGTAATCACCTTGGCAGTTTAAGCGCCCGGAATCACTAACCAATTTATCAGTCAAATCCGTCTATACATGTCAAATGTTCTTGTGGATTAGGTTTTGTTGGAGATTTTCCATTTCCACTCCAACTTACATCATCACTGCTTCACGGACAAAAAAATTATATTTATAAATGCATGTGAAAAAAATGTATCAAAAGTATTATCATTTTGTAAGGGTTAATTTCGTTTCCCCATTCCAGGTTAGAACGCACAGAGAGATCAACTAGAATAAAAAATTATAGATGTTCAACATCGCGAGCAATTAGAATTTGCTAGCGTACGTGATAGATAGGATGTTTGGAAAACAGTAATGCGGCCATTAATACAGCTCTAGAAAATATATACATTCGAAAATATATTTCATGTACTTCTAACTCGTTTCTTCTGATCTTCAGTATATCTCGTAGACTTTTTTGCATAAACACGAAAGAGATGACAGTTATTATAAATTATTTTGCAACAATTATTTTAAATTATTGAAATATTCTTTGGAATTTATTTGAAAATTGCTTTTAACGAAGGAGTAGTGAACGGAAAATAAAATTATTAAACACTGCTTTATACCAGAAAGTATTATGATTTAGAATAACCACAGGAATCCATGTAACTGTGTTATTTCTTGCGCATTTCAGGTTACATTTAAAGAGCACCTTTAAATCCGATAATCCAATTTTCTCTCTAAATGAATTCCCGAATTTAAAAAATTGGCAGCTAGAAAAAATAGCCTTACATTTGACCACTTTTCAAATGTAATTTTAATTTCTACCTCTCTAATACAAAGGTTTCAACTAATTGCAACTAAAACTGTGAAATCACATAATACGACTAATCCCCTTAACCTTCGCGCTCAAAGCATCAACTGGTACCACTGCAGTACTTCTGGTCCAGAAATCCTACGTTTGAATCCCGACGGAGGCAGGATTTTCGAAAATGGCTTCATTTCTAAGTCGAATTCAGTGACTGTCTGGAGGAGAAATCAAGAGATTGGCTGCTATGATCGATAAGTTTTCCTTGCTGTCTCCAATCAACACCATGCTAATGGCAGAGCCCTAACAAACGAGCCACTGACCGAGTGCTTTCTTTCCTTCCTCTTCATTCTTCTATCCCCAACCCTTATTTAAACACACTTACACTAAAATGCACTACACAACTACATTTGTCGGGTGACCAGTCAGCAGCTTAGAGCTTGTCCCGGGTTGGGTAGTGCTTATCTGCCTGGTTGGGGTCAATCTCCGCCAACCGGATCTACCCACTTCCCTCGATAAAAGCAGGAACTAGCCTTACAGCACAGCAGTTGACGCGCCCGGAATCACTAACCAATCAATCAACACCCTCATTTCTACTCGCATCATATTCCGAAATGCCATAAACACATCAGCAACGAGGCCTCATTAGTGAATTATTTCCAAACTGCCGTACCCCCATGAAACAATTTTCAAGAAGGGAACGTATTCACATTCTGCCTGATAGCTCAAGAGATGTTTCAACGCTTTATGGATACCCATCTTTGTAGAACCGCAATTTTTTTATATAAAATTTGAAAACAATATGAAGAATCGTATTAAGAATATATTGAAATGTGAAGCCAGAAAACAAAACTGAAATGGATGAGTTTATGGTATCACTTTGGAAGTAAGCCCTACAGTGCCACGCCCCCAAAGCGAGCGGGCGTGCGCTTGAGGATGGGCGGGGCGTGGCTGCGGTGGGCGGCGGTGTGTGCAGCGGCGCGGTAGGGACCGAGCAGTTTTCGGGAGCGACGATGCGTGGCTGCAGCTGCCGCCGGCCTTGCCTTTGCTCGCGCGCCGCCTCCATTGTCACTGGCGCACGCTGGCGACGCTCGCGACCGCCACCCCGCGCCGCTTCCAACGCCACCTCCGGCGCCGTCACTGCCTCCAAAGCCACCTCCAATATCAGCTCCAACGCCGCCTCCAAAGCCACCTCTAATATCAGCTCCAACGCCACCTCCGGGGCCGTCACCGCCTCCAAAGCCACCTCTAATATCAGCTCTAACGCCACCTCCGGCGCCGTCACCGCCTACAAAGCCACCTCTATTATCAGCTCCAACGTCACGTCCGTCGTCGTCACCGCCTCCAAAGCCACCTCCAATATCAGCTCCAACGCCACATCCGTCGCCATCACCGCCTCCAAAGCCACCTCCAATATCAGCTCCAACGCCACCTCCGGCGCCGTCACCGCCTCCAAAGCCACCTCCAATATCAGCTCCAACGCCACCTCCGGCGCCGTCACCGCCTCCAAAGCCACCTCCAATATCAGCTCCAAGGCCACCTCCGTCGCCGTCACCGCCTCCAAAGCCACCTCCAATATCAGCTCCAACGCCCCCTCCGGCGCCGTCACCGCCTCCAAAGCCACCTCTAATATCAGCTCCAACGCCACCTCCGTCGTCGTCACCGCCTCCAAAGCCACCTCCAATATCAGCTCCAACGCCACCTCCGTCCTCGTCACCGCCTCCAAAGCTACCTCCAATATGAGCTCCATCGCCACCTCCGTCGTCGTCACCGCCTCCGAAGCCACCCCAATATCAACTCAAACGCCACCTCCAACACCACCTCCGTTGCCATCACCGCCTCCAAAACCACCTCTAATGCTACCTCCAACACCACTTCCTACGCTACCTAACGTCGCCATCGCCATTGCCATCATCCCCACAACCCTCACAGTCATCTCGCCTCTACCATCACTACCATCATTACCACCATCAATATCAACACCAGCCCCATCTTCACCTCTATCACCCGCACATAAATATATTTTCGTTGTGACCTCTGATACCAGCGCTACTTGCACTTCTCTCACTTCAGCCATCCCCACCACTACCAGTACTTTCCTCTTCCATCTCCGCCGTCGCCGCCGCCGCCGCCGCCGCGCAGGCACCTCAGGCTTCACTGGCTCAGCCGCCATCGGCGGCATTCGTCGCCAAACAACCGTGCCTTCCGGCTGCTTGTTTTTTGGATTAACGCCTGCTGCATTCTCCGGACCAGAAACCGCGCTTTAAAAACCTACACGTCCGCTCTGAGAGCGGAAATGTTTCCGAGTGCAAAGTTCTCTCTCGTACGGCTTTTGTGTCTATCCCCTCAATCGGTAAATCTTCGGAATATTTTTATTCCTTTTAGATGTCGTTTGAAACCGTGGAAACTGTTCGTTGTTTTCTGGCTGCGGTTGCCTTGTCCCATTCATCAATGCGCAAGCTGCCGCCCAAGACCGCGTGAGAATTGCAGTTTACTGCTGTTATTAACCTTTATGGACATGTAATTTCTGTTGAGATATGGTGACACTGTTTGCCATAGATCACTAACGACGAACATTCCTTGTTCCTTCCGAAACTAATAATTGCACTACATTGCCAATGTTGAACCAGAATTTCTTTTTTTATGTGCTGGATTTATTACATGCAACATTGGCCAGATAAGAGAGGCACTAATTATTTAATTTATGAGCCACTTCTTTTAATGCTCGTTGCATACATAAGTTCACTGTTTGTAACTAATAATTTTGAAAAGGTTTTGTTTATATATAACTATTATTTAGCCTATTTTATTTCCTATAAAGGGTAAAAAGGAATTGCCCTCCATTGAACCAGAAATTCCGTTTGAATTTGGAAACATATATTTTTTGTCTGTGATTTTTCAAGAAGAGGTTTTTCAATCTCTTTTCCGTTTTCTGCTCATTTATGTATTCGTTTTTATACATTTCATCAACATTTTATAATAATATTTATTAATATTATTTTATATTTAATTCTTAGTGATCTTTAAATAGTTAAAGTAAGTTGCAAAATTCTCTAATGTATTCACTGTAAAGAATGAATGTGTAGACTCAACTTTTTTGCAATATAATTTTGCTAAATATTAATTACAAATTCACGAGATAAAGTTTGTTCATTCCTTCTTCAAACGAACACCAATAGACGAATTTATGAGAATGCGTTTGCAGAATCACTTGTGTTACTGATGTGAAAGTGACGGAAAATTAAATGGTACCATGATGAACTGTAAACGAATCGTATTTATGACGATTTACTTTTAAAATTGATTTTACACCATTCAAATTACAATCTTCAGCATTATTATAATTATATTCTATCATTATAGTGTTTGTGATGGTTGGTTCCTCCCACATATCTTCAATAGAATTTGTACGTTTTTCAGTAGGTGAAATACGAATGTATAGATACGTATGAATGATGATCTTGAGAGCCTAACTTTAACACATTTACCCCACAATTCAACCCACCTCACAAGCTAAACGAAAATACTAACTCTTTGTCAATAATTCAATCAAAAATGCCGTTTTATTTAAAGTACAGAACAGGTATTTCTAGGAGACAAAAATCATTGTCTCATTTGATGTACTCGTCACTGTTGTGTCATGACCTTTCAATAATGAACCTATGGAAATGAAATCATATAGAAATATACAACACACGTCTGAATACTTATAGTCGGCTTCTCCAGGTCTACTTAGTCTATAGTCAACTCAGTCAACTTATAGTCGGTTTCTCCAGGCTTAGCACAACTCTAGCTCAGCAGTTTCTAATCATCCCGAATATCAAGAACAATCGTGCTGTTAGCAGGTATTATATATTTCTTTCGTTGTTCCTCTGTTGAACGTCTACTGCACAATACGAAATACAGAACTCAAGTCCGTAACAGTCATTCCACGAGTGTCATGTCGTATTCGTCAGAATAACACGAGGAGTCCGTCTCCCCGGTGTAAGAGAAGTGGGGGGGGGGTGCATCGAAATCGGGCGAGCTGTCGGCGGGGCGGCGCGGCGCCGGCGCGGCACCGCAGCTGGGAGATTGATGGAGGCGCGTGGGCGTCAGGGCCCTCGGCCACGGCGGCGGCCCGACAGCTGACGGCGGCCGGGCGACACGCATTGTCCCCGCGACCCCTACTCCCCCCGCCCCCGCTCTCCTGCGTCGATCTGCACCGAGGAACGCGCCGCCCCGCCCTGCTCCGCTCTTCCCCGCTTTACCACGCACCGCTCAAACCCGCCCCTGTCGCCACCCACCCCGCCACGCTTCGTCCCACTCCGCCTTGCCCTGCTCATTTCCCTGCCTTACTCAAACCTGCCTTGCACTGCTCAAACTCGCCCTGCCGTGATCTTAAATCAGTGTTGCGCTTCCCCACCCCGCCTTGCCACTCTCTACCCATTCCTGTCCCGCTTCAACTCGCCTTGCCCTGAACAATCACGTTCAGCCTTCTCAAAAAACGCCTTTCCCCGCTCCATCCCGTCCTGTTCTGCCCCACTCCACCTTGTCCTGCCCCATCGTGCCCTACAAACTATGCGATACATCAATCCTCTCTTTCCCACTCTTCCCTATTCTTATAAATCCTCCCCGTATCACTCCACCCCCTTCACTGATTTACATCTCATTCTCATTATAGTCTGCTCCGCCTCGTCCTGTCCTCTTTCGCCCCACACCTTCCCTCCCCGCATCACTCCACCCCGCCTCTTCTCCACGCCCTTCTCAGCGTCACCACTCCCCTCTCTGCACCTCCCCCTCCCTACCTGCCCCGTCTCTTCCGTACTGCCCCTCCTTTTTTCCAACTCTTTCCATTCTGGTGGTATTCCCTTCCCATCTCGCCTCACATTATCCTTCCTCTACCTAGTGTCTCATCCCATTCCATCCCACACCGAATGTCAGCTTTCCACCATGCTCCCCAGCGCCGCCTATGTATAGCAAGCGGCTGGGGTCTTGGCGGGCACGTAGCCTGTCCCTTTCCACCTCACCTCAGCACAAGTCACCCCGCCCCGTCCCGCCCATGCCCGACTGATTCTGTCTCACCTCGCTCCTCTCCTCGCCCCCCCCCATACCCACACCGCCCCGCCCCGTCTCAGCCCGGCCCACCCCGCCCGATCTCACCTAGACCCGCCCGTTCTCGCTCCTCCTGGATTACGCCTCACCCACCCCGTCTCGCCCCGTCCCACCTGTCCCACCCCGTCCCACCATGTCCCACCATGTCCCACCATGTCCCACCATGTCCAACCCTGTCCCACCCTGTCCCGCCTCGTCCCGCCCCGCCCCGCCCCGCCCCGCCTCGCCTCGCCCGGCTCTCAATGGTCCTCTCGACTGACATGCGGTGCCGCGCCCGAACAGCGGTGGTCGCACCAGTGCTCGTGGACAAGTAGATAAGCGTTAATAGGGCAACTAGAAAAGTGTGAACAAATATTCATCAAGAGAAAATTCAGGAAATTGACGAATTTACGATAGATTTGACTTACAATAAAAGTATTCTGGAAGAGGCATTTATTGAGACGTTACTTCCAAAAGAGTTTAGGAAGAATATTCTGCCCCTTGAAAATCGAATATCTCCACAAATACTTCACATCCAAAAAATACTCTTCGGATGATGATTCCTACTTGATTTCTCATGTGCACAATATCTTGTTCTTGTAATTTTAAAACGGTCTTTACATTGAAAGAAACTTCACCAATGCGCAAAAATTAGATAGGCTTTTTTTACGAAACTAATCAAGAAATTCAACAATGCTCTCGCAAACTACAGACAAGAATGCCTTCGTTCCCATAAGTTCCCATTTGCCCTTATTCGCTTTCGTTATCCAATCTCGAGGCGTCTGCAGGCAATTTGTAAACGGGGGCACATTATGGAGTAAGTCTCATTTAATCTTATCACTACACAATTCTGCTTAAAATGCCTGCATTTTCCTTTTTGATGCATAATTCGAATTTGATGTGCACAACTGGGAAAAGGAAGATGCGAATCCCTGAATTTGCTAAGATGTACATGAAAAAGCTAATGGCAACGTTGCTGTTACCCGTCAGGGCGGTTACCCGTAGGCGGTTTTCGTAAATAAAAAGCGATAGTTTTATGACTTCAGTAACAAAACAACGTGCTGTTAAAATCAAAAAGTATTTTTTTCAAGAGCTATCAGTACCATGAAAGGGTACGATGGAGTGATTTTTCAGTTGTATAAAAGTTGAGTGATTTTTCAGTTGAAGTATATTATTCAGTTGAAGTCCGTTACGAAATACTTTTCCCTTGTTTCCCTGTTTCATGTTACATAGAAACGAGTAGTAATGGCAAATAATAAATTTTAGCACTGCAATCAAATAGTTAACTTGCCAGAAATTAAATATAATCAATTTAATTGCTAAATATTTGACCTTTTTTGTGATACCTAAGTAGTTAATTTGACATGAAATAATTTGAGTTTTTGCCTTTCAAAACAAAGTTCACGAAATTGCATGAATGAATCGTTAAAAATATGTAAAATTTGAATTTTTCAAAAATTACATTCCAACGCTTGAAAACAAAGATTTTGAAAATAACGGAACGTTCAACTAACAGAGGACAGAATGTCGAAGACTCAAAAAAATTTTAAATTTTTATACAAGTGGTCGTTATTGTGTGGAATTATGCAGGATGTAAAAAATAAAACGCACTGCAGATTAACTTACAACGAAAAATTCAAAATTCTTCTGAAAAGAGAACATTGTGTAATTCTCCGGAGTCCGCATTATTTCCTTTTCTCACAATCGCAGGAAAATCTAAAACAGGGTGCAAATGAAAGAAGAGATCCCAGAAATAATATTTTCATTTACATTTTAGAAAATGCGTGTTCAACTAATTTTACTTTTCACTGTCTTTAACGAGAATGGAATGTGTGGATATATAATTAAAATGTTTTAGTAAAGTCACCCAACTTATCTGCTGCAAAAGAATCTCTTTCAAAATTTGTTTCGATATCGTTGGTTACGATAACATGATACCGAATTTCAACTACATTGAAATCATTCTTGTAAAAAATTACATTAATATATATTGTAGCAATTTAAAACAATTCTATGGTTCATAATCATCCCTTTAATCAATTTATTTGCGTGTCATTTTAGATTCTCAATGTATTATTTGATAATTCCTAGAAAAATCTCACTAGATTTATTACACTCCGTTTGATGTTAATTGTACCATTTCAAATAAATTTTATTCAAGCCCGTAAAACTGCGATTTATCACTGTAGCTTGCTATTGTGTACTTGTATTTTAACGTAAAAAGTAATGATATGTTTTTAATCAATAAAATATAATAAAAAATAGCTGTTACATTACAATTCCCTAGACAGGGGAAGATAATTCTGAGCTTCCGGAAGGGACGTAATGTTGATAAATTCTGGCACACCGTGCGATAACACCACCGTCCGGCCCGCCTGCTCGATGGCAGGCCCCGAATAGCTTCTCTGCGCGAGACCGCATTTACCAAATGCCGGCGCCGGCCCGCCACGCGCGGGATGAATGGGGCGCGTCTTGGCCCAACAAATGCCTCGCGCCATTCTTGAACGACGCGGGCACGCTCGTCGCGCCCCCTGTTCTCAATGCGGCCGCCGGTTTATTCACGCCCGCGCCCCGCCCCGCCCCGCCCCGACCAGGCCAGGCCTCGAGCCTTGTTCTTGGACCACCCCGCCCCGCCCCGCCCCGCCCCGCGCCGCGCCGCGCCGCCCCGCCCTGCCCCGCGCCCTCCGCCGCGGCGGCGCCAGCCAGCCCGCGCCAAGCGTAGCAGTGGAATCCGGATGGACCGCACGAAAGACTCGATTCACAGCATTCTTGACGTTACTGTTGATTCGTAGCTTTGCCAAATTGGTTTGGGTTATATATACTGGTGGGCTCGGGAAGAAGTTGTGTACTCTCAGTTCAAATAATCGCTGATGACATCGTAGACCTCGGCTTAAAATGTGTTTTTATTGGTAATTTTTCTTCTGAAATGCATGTAGGTTTCTGCGTAATGGAATCTGGATGGACCGCACGAAAGAATCGATTCAAAGTAGTCTTGACGTTCCTGTGGATTCGTGGCTTTGCCAAATTGGTTTGGGTTATATATACTGATGGGTTCGGGAAGAAGTTGTGTACTCTTAGCTCAAATAATCGCTGGTGACATCGTAGACCTCGGCTTAGAATGTGTTTTTATTGGTAATTTTTCTTCTGAAATGCATGTGTAGGTTTCTGCGTAATGGAATGTGGATGAACCGCACGAAAGAATCGATTAAAAGTATTCTTGGCGATGCTGTGAATTCGTGGCTTTGTCAAATTGGTTGGGTTATTCTTTATACTGGTGGGCTCGGGTAGTAATTGTGTTCTTTCGGCTCAAATAATCGGTCAGTTGGACACATCGTTGTATTTTGCTGTTATAATTATTGTTATTGGTAATGTTTTTTTCTGAAATGCAAGTGTAAATTTCTGCGTAACAATACAATAAGAATTCTTTGCACGAATGCGTTGATACGCGAATTTTTGACATTTCTGTGGGCTCATGGCTTTGACGAATTGTTCTGCTTGTATATGCTGATGGATTTAGAAAGTGATGGTGTACTTTCAGCTGAAATGAACCTTCGGTTCTCTACATCTTTCAGTTATTGACATCGTCTATTATTGACTTAATATCATTTTATTTACGTTCGTATTTTTTCTTTTGAAATGAGTATGTTAATTTCAGCGTAAGAGAGAATCCCGGATAGACCAAACAAACCACCGATTCTACGTATTTATCCGCTTTCTTTTGACAAACGATTCCATATTTTTAGTAAAAGCATTGTGGCATCAGGATCTCAGAAGAAACTCTGTGCATTCAGGTGTATGGTAAAACCTCCGGGATCATTCGGAGGCAATTGGATCTACAATTTCCCATTTATAGCATTATTGAGGATACGTATTCACGTTGCTGTGGATACAGATCTTTTACAAATTGCATGGGACATATACCAGTCCCACCAAATATGGACCACACCCACAAATTCTAAACTGTTCATGATATCGAAATGCGGTTTATGCTGAACAATGCGGAATCATGAGACAAATTGAAATTGTTTATATTTTTAGTTTTCGAGAAATTAATCATAATTGACTTTTTAAACGAAACTAAATAGTTTTCTCAACAACAATGGATAGATCATGAAAATGGGAATAAAATGATATATCATATGTTAGTAATTCGATAGTAATTTGAGTATAAAATTAGATTTTATGGCATGAGATTTTCAAGTTAACAGGCAGCCTTTGTAACAGTCACCGTTGGGGGAAGGTGGCCATCCCGGCGTCGATATTGTTTTGTGGGGAGAGGAATGTGAGAGCGGTGGTCGTGCAGGATGAAGGCGTAACTGCAGCAATTCATGGTCTTGACATGAAAAAACATATGAACATCAATTTTAACGATCAGAATTAGAGAAATTTCTCCATTTGTTAATCAGAATTGAACTTTTCTTCTTTTCAAAATCCAATCAATGATAATCGAAAAGACCGAAATAAAAAAAATATTGTATCAAAAACGATATTATTATTATTATTATTATTATTATTATTATTATTATTATTATTATTATATTAATAAAGGTCATTTTCAAAGAATCGATCTCAGTGCAGAAACAAGCCATCATTTTAAAAGATGGGAAGGAAATGAATGCTTAAAGATTTTCATTGTAAGATCTCGATTAATTCATTAAATAATAGGTAGACATTTTCTCTCATTATTTACTGTTAAAAACTTTCCTATTTAAACACGTACCAAAAAACAAGACAATAAAAATTTTGAAATACTCTTGACAGTTCTATCAGTGTAAATTTACCAAACTTTAACAAAAATGCATATCTGCAGTCGCGACTGCTAATATTGATTAGAGAGTTTCTCACTTCATATCATCAAGTATTGCCACAAACTTGAAAATTCACGGCAGAAGACGGAAGTGCACCGTCTTCTTTTCCACTTATGAACAGCAGTCGTATGGTTGCAAAGTTGACTAGTGATGATTTTATTTAAAAATGAAATTTAACAACGAAGAGAAGGCGGTTGACTTCTTGTACAGTTTGAAAATATTTATTGTTATCACCTTCCTTACGCTACCATTCTTTTATATCCCGCTTCGAAACGATGGATGATTTGAAATTTCAGTAGAAGACAAGTTAAATCCAGATAAATAAATTGAAAAATCTCCCATTCTGATCGTTAAAATTGGTATTTCGTAGTGTGATGTCTGTGTTAACACCAAGGATTGCTGTAGTTATGCCTCTGGCACCCCTCTTAGTCTCCCCTCTCTACGTAGCAGTCTTGACGCCGCGAAGGCCACCCTCCCCGAAGGTGAGAGCTACACGATTGCCCGTTAAATTCAAAATCACATGTCAGAAAGTCTAATTTTATACTCAAGTTACTGTCCAAATATTAGCATATGATGCATCATATGTCAATCCTCTTTTCATGGTCCATCCATTGCTGCTGAGAAAAATATATAGTTTCATTACAAAAACCTGAAGATGATTAAATTTCTCGAAAACTAAAAATATTATAGACAATTTCTTTAGGGCATGTTACTTGCCCCATAATTCCACATCGTTCAGCAAAAACTGCATTTCGATATCCTGAACCGTTTGGAAGTTATGGTGGTGGTCCATAGTTGCTGGGACACTCAGTATATTCAAATTCAAGGGGTCGTCACATCAGTCTGATTGGAACTTATCAATTTTGGAGAAAATTGGTTGAACGGTTTAGCCACTAGCGTTATTCATAGACGGACAGCAGATGGACGGATGGTCAGACAGATTGTTCGATATCAAGGACCCACAAAACATGCATTCTGGCAACAGTACGTGTTAGAGAATTTTTTTGTATATTTAGCAAGTGGATTTATCCACTTTTTTCGGGCCCTGTAATAAGAGTTTTTCTGCCGGAAGCTCACCGTTCTTTCCAGCAGATTTATGTAACTTTCTCTCTACTGCATTAGCGGTAGCGGGAAAGTAAATGAGGTCCGCTTTTACTTTTCTACAAGCTACAATATTTGGAGCAAATAGACCTCAAGAACTTTATGAAAGAAAAGAGAAACTGTGTAAAAATTTTTAAAATTTAAAACGTTAATGTGGCATATTTGGTAATCATTGGTTCATTGATTTTTCACGTTCAAAACCCTCACACATTTTATTATTCTCAAGAGAGAGGGATATTTCACCTTAATTCGGCATAAATTCTGAATTTCTTTACCCGCAAAACTACCTGCACCTCGTTTGTAGATGCAAAGCCCGCCAGTATGCCTAACTAGTAAGCATACTAGCGGGCTATGGTAGATGGAATCAAATGGTAAATGACGTCTGGAGGGCAATAAATATGTTCTAGTAAAATAAGAATATTTACTTGTCTCATGAGATGGGCTAAAAATGGTTTGAATTCAAACAAACCATTTAAAAACCCTTGCGTTGCATCTAAGAACGTTTCTGGAAAGTTCAACAGAAATTACAATATTCCATTCGAAAGAAAGGGAACAGTATCACTGTTAACTAGAGATTAGAAAGATTGAGAATGTGAGTTGTTAACAAAACCGGTTCTTTCAAGCATAGAGATACACTTCATTGCTTGAGTGTACGACTGATAAGGGAATTTCAAGTTGCATTTCGACAAGGGACAGATATTTACTCGATGTTTTTATGTTTAAAATCAGTGACTTTGTGGTGCTTGCCTAAAACGAATTTGTGAGCCAACTGTACTGATAAGTGGTTTACATGGTTTCACAGTTCATTTCCAGAAGAATGCCGAATATATGAGGCGGGCTGCTTGCAATCCTTGATTCCCGTCGTCATCATCATCATCATCATCTCCCCCAATCCGAACTGGTATGCCGACAAGGCTATAGACAAACCCGGCCATAACTGGAGTATGTTAGCGGGCAGGCGTTGCAAATCCTGCAATTGAGCGGATCTAACGCTAGGAAGAAAAGAAAGATTCTTGTGAGTTCTTACTACAGTAGGGTTATTGAAAGAACAAATCGTTTTCATCCTGGAGAGCTATGA
Source organism: Teleogryllus occipitalis (assembly GCA_011170035.1). Taxonomy (NCBI): domain Eukaryota; kingdom Metazoa; phylum Arthropoda; class Insecta; order Orthoptera; family Gryllidae; genus Teleogryllus; species Teleogryllus occipitalis. The sequence continues at coordinate 258,398 of BLKR01001587.1, read as the reverse complement.
TTTCATTGTAAGAAGCACGGATACCATGGTTACTACAGGTCTTTGAAATAGTAACAATGGTGGTTGTTGCTACTTCCAATCCAACACCATTGTACTCGTGCACCATGAAATGAACATCTAAAGTTTTGGGAATTCTTTCGGCTGGATACCTAGTCTCGATGGTATTGCATATGAAAGATCTCTATATTAATATTAATGGCAACTTGAGACTTAAAGCATTCAAAGGAATCGACATCGCAATTCCGACATATACGAGTAATATTAGGAATACTAGTTAACTCGAAACAACTCAAAGCAAGTCTATAATCAAACATCACAAAGGAATACACTATTTATTTGAAAGAGTACATTTCATTTTAAAAATGTTTGTCTTAATACGTCTCATTCAAAATGCATAATATTAATTTGATCAATGATTTTTAGTTCATAGTTCACATTTCTTGTGTATTTATCGACTCAAGTTCGAGGATTGGAGAAATAATGATTTATCCATATAATTGTTTAATTATTAGAAGGTTTAAAATATATTTATGTTTTGTGAAATTCTTTAAGAAGAGTGTAAGATGTCTCTGTATATACTTGATGGAAAAGAACCTGCATTTATGACTAACTCAGGAAGAACTTTAAAGAGAAATAGTATTCTTTAGTAAGAATTAATTGTATTTCACTTTTGGCACCTGTCGTAAATAGTCGGCGACGACTATTGAGTCCCTCCCTCCTCTCCATCGGACGAATTCTTTTCACAAAAAACGCGGCGCATCATTATTTAAGTTGTTTGGTTGGCGATGCAGAACGCAGTAGCTATTTTCAGCGCGCTGTGCAAGCGTTGATATAAATCGCTGAATTTATAGAACACTACGAAAAGACTCGTTAATTCCCAGGCGACTGAATTATTTTGCCTACAGTCTTCGTCATACACTGTTAACTCACAGTGTTGTTTAAAATTCCAGTAGTTGAACGTTTGCGGTTGTCTTATTTTGTTTTATGGATAGTTCATTTGATGCCATCGTCAATAACCAAACATATTCGTTTTGAATTCGTGTTGGTTTCTTTGCCCTGTCATTTCTTTGGTGCGGTCGGGATAGGCTCACTTAACATTGGAAGCAGTCCAAAAATCGACTGGTTCTGATGAAGAGGTATTTTCAACCGCGGTATTTTTCACTAAGAGTGTTTCTCGCTGAACTTTTAACATATTCACAAATCGTGCTACTTTTTTGTTTAATTGACCTCTCCATTCTGCCTCTTTCTTCGATGTAAGGTAATTTAAACCAAAATAGCGAGAGTTCATTTTCAAACCCCACATACTTAAAGTATATTTTTGGAAAATGTTGAATCAAATATCGTGGTTTTGTAGTTTATTACTAAGGAAAATAAAATATTAGCTGAACCAAGGCGATTACATTGCACAAATTGGAGGAGCTTGTGGAAAAAAAATGCTTCAGACAAGGACAACTTTTTAAATGCATTATATGAAAAACCTCCAAAATAATGTTTCACATCATTCAGTACTAATTTTCCAAAACTAATGAAAAGTTTACACGTTTCGAAACAATGTATCCACAATTCACTATGAACCAATTGTACATCTACGTTGGAACTGCCTACAGCAGGAAATCCTTCCATCCACTTTTACTTACACATGTAGTTGAAGATTATTGTTTATTACCTTCGCACCCTTACAAATGTAAGAGGGGGAAAGTATTGTAATCGTGCACCGGAAAACTCTTCTTGCTGGGTCCTGGTAACGAAAAAGTGGATCCCCCCATTTCTATATTTAATAAATTAATTTCTTCAACACGTGGTTGTAGCCAAAATCCATGTTTTATGGATCCTTGATGTAAAAGACTCGATTAACGGTGAAACGTCCGTCTGTCCATCTTTTGAATTGTACTACTTTTGAAGCCTAAACAGCATTTTCAAATTTTCTCAAAAATTGCCTCAAACGTTTCTGATTAAACATTGTCTTCGCATAGTGTAAAGAATGCTTCAAAAAACTGAGCAGATCTTATGTTCGTTGAAATCTCTGAGTCTTCGTAAATTGCAAAAGTACAATTTTTGGGGACGTCTTTCTACAAATACAATATTGATGATACAGACTTTTCCTTAAAGAATCTGTTCTTGATTCATTAATTGATTGCTAGTGATTCCCGGCGCGTCAACTACTGAGGTCATTTGTCCCGGAGGTGTAGTGCATGTTTTTCATCTTTGGTGGCGGTTATCTTCCTTCACTGGATGGCGAGATCCGGCGCTGACCTACCGTCGAGTAGCGGGGTTTTCTCCAACCAGGCATCTCCCACCAGCCGGGCACCGCCCCAGCTGACACAAGCTCTAAGCTCCCGACCGCTATCCTGGCATGTGTGGTAGTGTTGTGTATGTTAGTGTGCGTGTAAGGGGAGAGGATAGGACAAGGAAGAGGAAGCAAAGATTGCGCGCGGTCCGAGACTTGTTTGTTAGGGTACTGCTCCGGCATTCGCCTGGTTTTGATCGGAGAAACTACGGAAAACTACCGATCAGAGCAGTTGGCCGCTAAAATTTTCCTCCAGACAGCGACTGTATTCGACCTAGCTAGTGTCGAAAATCTTGGCTCTGTCGGGACCCGAACCTAGGACCTCAGAGGCACCGCAGTGACATCAGCTGATGCACTGAGCCACCGCTACCGGTGAATCTGTTCTTTAAAGATAGATTTTGAAATAAGGCAAAAATCAATTATTCGAAAATATGCATAGTTTTCGTCTAATTTTCCGCGAGAAAATAGACATTTTAAATTTTTTAAGCAATTTTTTCCTCAAAAACCAGCCACAATTTTATCTTTAAATTTTCTCCCCGTATTGTGTCGAAAGAGAGACGGTAAAAAATGTGGTGCTAGTCCTATTTTCAGCGATCTCCCTGTATTTTCGAAAATTGCCAAACGGCAACATTTCAAAATTATAAAATTGAGTGTAGTGTTCTTTGCCTTGAATAAAGCCTGTTGGAAAAAATCAGCTCTTTACAAAATATCATGTAGATTTTTTTTAAATAGTTAGATTTCGCGTAATTTGTGTCTATATTTTATGTTTTTTCTAGAAATATTTTCAAAAATCCTCTGGTCATATGTAATAAGTGCGGTAAAATATGATGCTACTCTCATTTTCCGCAAACGCTCCGTATTTTCGAAAATTGCAAAAAATTAACATTTCAAACCCGAGCCCGAGTTCGAAACTCACTGCGTTTCGATAGCGTAGAGGTAAGGCTCTCAGCGAGTAAATTAGGAGGATGTGTTTTCGAGTCTCTGTGCGGAACAAAAATGTTGCGGTTTGAAAATACTTCTGCAGGTATAATGTGAGAAAGTACGTACTTTAGAATCACCACAAGTTTTAATTTTCCTTTTAAAGAATGAGTTAAATAAATCAATGACGGACGTAATGTTCAATTTGAAATTGATATTTGTTAGAAAATATTTGGTTGTTTATTTCGAAATCTGTACTACTCTATACTGTTATTTGCGCTTTTAGAGTTGAAAATCCACAGTACCATGAAGAGCGTGCTTTTGAACTGCAAAATATAACGAGAACCGCATCTTCTCTGGTTGCGGAACCTAATCGAGACTTCCCAACTCTTACTTGTTATCGGCAGTGTTCCTACCATTTACGGATAACGTCCAGTAAGAATAAGATGTACAATTCAACGTAAATCCTTTTTATTTCAGTAGACCAGTCAGTCATACAATTTCACAAACAAGTGAAGACAAACTTCTACATAGTTACCATATCTCATAGTACACAAAAATACTTAATAAACCAATCTGCAACAATTCCCCCCTTTCGTGTGATACGGGAGAACGCCGTTAACACGAAATCACGTTATTCCCATAGACATCATATGTTTAACTAATGTATTTTTATCCATATCTTTTGTTAACATATCTGCGTCTAGATTTTGCGATTGACAATAAATTAAATCCGCTTCTCCAGATTCTATATCTTCTCTTACAAAATTAATCTTTCGCATCATGTGCTTATTTCTTGCTGTTATTTTGAACCCTTTAGTCCAATCTATTATTGACTTGCTGTCAGTATATACGCTCGTCGGTTTCTTGATAATTTTGTGGAAGCCAATTTCACTAATTAATTCCTTTAACCATTTTCCTTCACATATAGAATCGCATAACGCTATAAATTCTGATTCCATTGAGGATAGTGCTACCAATTTTTCCTTCTTGCTCTTCCAACTTATTAAGTTGCTTCCGATTTTGACATTGTATCCTGCGAAAGATTTACTATCTTTGGTCACACACCAACTCGCGTCTGTGAATATTGTCAACCAACCACGATCCTTATTAATCCTTAATTTGGCATTCTTTGTACCTTGCAAATATCTGAATACGCGTTTAAGTGCTTGCAAGTGATTGATTCGCGGATCAGTTGAAAATTGAGAAAGTTTGCTATACGTAAATGCGAGATCCGGTCTGGTCGCAGTCACCAGGTACCCTATATTACCTAACATTTCTTGATATATTTGCGGGTTGATCTTTTCAAAATTTTCAAATTCATAAAGATTTACACTTTGAGCTCCTGGAGTGCTCACTGGGTGACAATCATTCATTTTAAATTTGTTTAACATTTCCCTTATGAAATGTTCTTGATCGAGTGTAAAACCTTCTTCATCTTTAATTATTCGAATCCCCAAAAACGTCACTTTATTCTGATCACTAATTTCTTTAATGGTGATATAACGTTTTAATTGATTAATCAATTCATCGACTAGATTCATCTTCTTTCCAATAATCAAGCAGTCGTCAACGTAAAAAATAATTACCAAAAAATCTTCATCTTTCCCCTTTTTAAAAACACATGGATCGCACTTACAAGGTACCATTCCACAATCTTTCAATATATTACACAACTTAAAATACCAGCATCTGCCTGCCTCTGGAAGCCCATACAAACTTTTATTTAATTTCAGTACTTTAGTTTTTGCAATATGTAATCCTTGTGGGGGTTGCATATACACATCTCTTTCCAATGTCCCGTTGAGATACGCCGTTTCTACGTCTACGTATTTTATCGCAAAGTCATTTGTTGCTGCAATAGACAACAGTACTCTTAGTGTTTCATATTTCATAACCGGACTGTAGGCATTTTCATAATCAATTCCGCATTCTTGTTTTGATCCATCGACTACTAAACGTGCTTTATATTTAACATTTTCATGATTGATTTTCTTTGTGAAACTCCATTTGTTTCTCAATATCTTTATATTTCCTATTTGATCTCTGTCCATCACATCCCATGTCTCGTAACGTTGTAAACCTTCTAATTCTTTTTCGATTGCTCTCTTCCAATCAGAATTCTCCGTGCAATTCATCGCTTCGTAATAGGTCTTTGGTAATTTTTCTTCAACTTCGCTATCAGCAATTCTGGCAGCCGCTTGATACCTAATAACAGGATTTCTTAATCTGGACGAACGTCGTAATTCATTTGTAGTACTCACTTCATTTTGTATATCTTGAGTTTCAGGTTCAACTGTCAAATCATCGTACATTTGTTCTCTTCCGTTCGTTTCATTTCGAACAGAGTTGTTATACTTCGTTCCAACTTCCACTTGTACAAAAGCATCGCTATTGGAATCAACCACTTCTTCGTTTATTTGGGAATTTGTTATACGGTCATAATCAAATTCTCGCAATTTATCTTTATTTATTTCTCGTTTGTCCTTACTACCCATAGTATGTTCCAAAAAACGAACATCTCTCGTTTCAATAATACAGTTTTGTTCTGGGTCAAAAATTCTATAGGCTCTTCTGTTCTTTGCGTATCCCACGAAGATACCGGGTTTACTTCTTGGACTCAGTTTATTTTTTCCAGGATCAACGTTCCCATAATAAGCCTTTGCACCAAATATTCGCAAATGTTGTACGTTTGGTTTTCGCCCTGACCAAATTTCCAGTGGAACTTTCTCTTTGTCATGTGAAGTTGGTGTAATATTACGAACATATACCGCTGTTTGTGCAGCTTCTCCCCAAAAATTTACTGGCAGCCCTGAATCTATCAATATCGTCCTGGTCATGTCTAAAATAGTACGATTTGCTCTTTCAGCAATCCCATTGCTCTGAGGACTGTATGGTGTTGTTCTTTCGAACTTTATACCCTTATTTTTGTAGAAATTAATTAATTCTGTTCCTGTGAATTCTCCTCCGTTGTCAGATCTCACGTTTTTTACTTTGAAACCCGTTTCTGTCTCCCGTCTTGTTATAAATTCTTTAATCTTATCTGCGCAATCCGATTTAAGTTTTAATAATTCAATAAAATACCGTCTGCTGTACTCATCCACAATAGTCAAAATATATATATGTTACCTCCTATTGTTTTAACAGACATTGGACCAAGCAGATCTACATGCAGCCTCTCCAATATTTGATTCGTGGTTCCCCCATGAATACTCTTGTGTGAAGCTCTAGTAAATTTTCCAAGTATACATGCTTCACAATCACCTTTTTCGACCTCGATATTATTCAATCCCCTAACCATCTGTTTCTTCCATAATTCTTCAAGATAACTGTGATTAAGATGACAAAATCGCCTATGCCACAAATTCACGACATTTTCACATTTTAAACACAATACGTCCGCAGATTTCGAACCATTATTTCCTACATTGTCACTACAATTATTTACATCTTCTACAGTCATTTCAAATATAAAATTGTTTCCATCAAACGTTCCATTCGCTACGAGTTCATTGTAAGTATCATATATTCTAACACCCTTTTTGTCAAGTACGATTTTCTTGTTTCTCTTTACCATACTTGCCGCTGACAGTAAATTAGTATTCAAATGTGGAACATGTAAAACCCTTTCCATGATGATTTTAGACATATTCCCCAAATCATTTCTACAATATCCCTTAACTTTTCCGACGAAATCTGAATATATTTTTCTCCCAGTTTCTGCTGTTTCAATTTCTATCTTCGCACTAATCCGATCCTGCAGAAAATCATTTTCCGACGTCATGTGTGTCGTGCAACCCGAATCAAGAAACCACACTTTCTTTCGTCTATCATCATCTTCGTTTCTTGTTTCCTTCACCACTAACACCTGTTCTTTTTCCCAATACTTTTTAGAATTAAATTTTCGAGGATTCATATTATTCTTATCTACTTCCGTAAGTTTTTTGTTTATTTTATTAAGTTCGCCCTTTGATTCATTCTTGCGGTTATCAACATTATCCCTATTATACTTTCTATGCCAACAGTTCCGTGCAAAATGACCTAATTTTCCGCAATTGTAACATGCTAATTTTTTAGTTTCTCTTGCTTTGTACGCATTATTTTCATTTTCGGTATTAAATAACTTCTGCCTTCTTTCGAAACGTAGAAGATTCTCGCGCATGTGGTCAAATGTGAGATGTTGATTTGCAAATAGGGCCGTTGCTACTTCGTTGTAATTTCTTGGCAACCCATTCAGAATGTATTGAATCAATTCTTCTTCATCAATATTAGCACCTAATTCTTGCAATTCGCATGTTAAACCCCTCGATCTTGTTAAAAAATCATCTATCGATTCTTTCTTCATTAATTCTAATTTTGCTAATTTCATTTTTAAATGAACTAATTTGTTTTTATTAATTCCTTCATGACGTCGTTTTAATAAATCCCACAGTTCTTTCGCATTATTTATTCCTCTACTCGCCAAAATTTGTTCGTTCGAGAGAGTCAAAATTAAAATGCCCATAACTTCGTCATTGTTCTTCGACCAATTTTCCCAATTTTTAATGCTTTCTTCATCACCTTCAATCTTTCGCGGTTCGTCTCGAACTATTACTTCGTCAAACAGATGTTTAGATTTAATTAATGCACTGACCTTTATTTTCCATAAATCGTAATTACGCTCCATCAGCAATTCTATTCTTGCTAAAGGTGAAGCCATCGCATCACTCATTATTCTTACGATGATTACGTTGAATGCAACCACGCTCTGCTACCAGATTCTTACTTGTTATCGGCAGTGTTCGTACCATTTACGGATAACGTCTAGTAAGAATAAGATGTACAATTCAACGTAGATCTTTTTTATTTCAGTAGACCAGTCAGTCATACAATTCCACAAACAAGTGAAGACAACCCGTACATAGTTACCATATCACATAGTACACAAAAATACTTATTAAACTAATCTGCAACAATGATTACGAAAATCGAAGTCTATAATTTTTGTCTACGGTGGAATTTAAACACGTTGAATAAATGATAGTGTAGTGAAGTGCAGTACTTAATATTTGTTTAAGTGGAAAGAAATGCAGTATGTAGACGCGACTGGGAGGTCCTAGGTTCGGGCTCGAAGGAGGAATGCCACATTATCGCCCAAACTCACACTTCCCGTTCCCTCACCGCGCACCGCACGCTCACGCTCCACGGCGCTCGCCACAGCTCCTTCCGAACGAGCCACCTCCTTACTCTCAGCTACAACCGTTGCCCATTCGGATGCCAATGCACACACCCACGTCATCCACCGCCTTACCCGCGTTTCCTTCTCCCTGACTTCTACCAGACGCTTTTCGCACCTGCCCTCTCGTCCGTTTGCGATCTCTCCCTCGTCCACCTCCTAAACCATTCGCTCATATCCCCCCACACATACCATTTCCCTCACACTCCTCTCCCTGTCGCTCACAAACCTACCCACCCATTCCCTCATCCACCATCCCACCTTTTCACTTACCGTTCTTTCCACCCACTCGCTTACTCACCTAGCCCCTTTTGCTCAATCACCTACACAGCTTTTCGATCACCCACATGCCCCCCTTTCGTTCATCCACATACCCACCATTTCACTCACTTACCTACCAGTCTCGCTGAACCATCCTTCGCTCATATACTTACCGCCCTTTGCTCTCCCACGTACCGAGCCCTTCGCTCACCCGCCTATTCACCCTTTCGGTCACTCACGTACCGGCCCCTTTGCTCTCCGCTTACTTACCGCCCTTTCGCTCACCCACCTACTCACGTACCTGCCCTTTGCTCACGCACGTACCGAGCCCTTCGCTCACCCGCCTATCCACCCTTTCGTTCACTCACGTACCGACCCCTTTGCTCCTCGCTTACTTACTGCCCTTTCGCTCACCCACCTACCTGCCCTTTGCTCACCCACGTACCGAGCCTTTCGCTCACCCGCCTATCCACCCTTTGGGTCACTCACGTACCGGTCCCTTTGCTCGCCGCTTACTTACTGCCCTTTCGCTCACCCACCTACCTACCCTTTGCTCACCCACATACCGAGCCCCTTCGTTCACCCACCTATCCACCCTTTCGGTCACTCACCTACCGGCCCCTTTGCTCCTCGCTTACTTACTGCCCTTTCGCTCACCCACCTACCTGCCCTTTGCTCACCCACGTACCGAGCCTTTCGCTCACCCGCCTATCCACCCTTTGGGTCACTCACGTACCGGTCCCTTTGCTCGCCGCTTACTTACTGCCCTTTCGCTCACCCACCTACCTACCCTTTGCTCACCCACATACCGAGCCCCTTCGTTCACCCACCTATCCACCCTTTCGGTCACTCACGTACCGGCCCCTTTGCTCTCCGCTTACTTACTGCCCTTTCGCTCACCCACCTACCTGCCCTTTGCTCACCCACGTACCGAGCCTTTCGCTCACTCTTTCGGTCACTCACGTACCGGCCCCTGTGCTCCCCGCCGCGCCCGCGCGGCTGTCGTGCTGTGCGTCCAGGCGAGCGGCGGGGCGGGGAGGGGGCGGGGCGGGGCGGGGCGCGGGCGGCGGCTCGGGCAGCGTGTTTGCGCCGCGCAGAGCAAACGAGCGCGCTGATTTGCGGGCGCGCGTTGCGAGCCGTGTGTTTATCGCCAGTTTTGGCGGCGCGCCGCTATTTAATATGCGTAATTGCGAGCGCCCGCCGTTACTCAGTCGTTTCCGCCCCGCGCGGTCCCCGCGCCGCTCCCCGCTCGCGCGTCCCCGCTCGCCGGGGCGGCTGCGGCCGACGGAGCAGTTGCGCTGCGCCACGCGGCGCGGCGCGGGGCGGGGCGGGGCGGCGGTCGCTTGCGCCATTCGCCGCTCACGTCTCGCCGACTTCGCTCATCTTCCGCAGCCCCGTTGCGACCCGTCGCTGACGCGTCCGCCGGCCTCGCTGCCCACTGGCTGAAGAAATGTTGCTGGAGGATCTTCCTCCTTCATTTTCATCCTTTACTCTACAGAGTAACACTATTTTTCAACGTTACCAAATACAACAATTATTTCAAATTTTGTATCTTCGACAGGCTAAGAATAAATGTTACACATTTCTAGAATCTGTTGAAGGATCGAAGGTGACCTCTTTTTCCAATGAACATGTGCTGGGAAATTTTGTATCACGAAGTTACATATGTGACTTTTAGCCTGGTTGTTAGGCACCTAATCATGCAATAGCATTTGGCGATCACATACGAAATATTTTTACGTCAGTATGTGACCGGTCGAACCCCATTGCATGAGGAGCAATCAGGGGCAAACATCATACGTGTCACTTCGTTACGTAAAATTTATTACTACTTGTTCAATGAAAAAGATGATCACATTTAACCCCTTCATCTACCTTAGACGTTTGTAACATTCAATCTGAGTCATTTTGTAGAATTCAACATCATCGCTAGTAATACATTGAGCATCCTTATTTAATAACCAACAAAAAGTTTAAAAAGGAATTGATTCAAGCAATTCATAAACACTGTAAATTTGCGTCTTAAAAACCCATCGCGAGTTCTTTATGATATGTTACGAACTATTCAACAACCTATTTAGTTTTATAAGTATTTTTTCAATATTCTTCTCATTCTTCAAGATTTTAGTGTCGTTTCCTAACGCGAATCTCCTCATCCTCTCTACAATCTCTTTTCTGCCGGGAGTTTTATGATTCGGTATTTCTGTTCCTGAACACTATTAATACCTCGCACACATATACTGTTACCTACAAAAGCTTCCGAGAGATGTTTTGCAACTGCATCTGCTTGTTAAAAATGTAAGTTAATACAACGGGATTGCATTTTACCTGATTACTCTGGTTTCTTAATTCTTATATTAATTTTGAACTATTGTTACAATAGGATTATTATTTATTTTTGAATAAACTGATTTTTGTAAAGTTTCCGATTTACCTTCATCTTTGAAAGAAGAATAAAGGTAAATTGAGTTGTGCTCTTCTCATTGTATCACGCTTTTCCCACTTATTGCGTTTAATGTAGATATATTTTTCTGCACATTCTCCTTTCTCTAATCTATTCCCCTTTAATATTCACTCGAAATGCAAACACGATTTCCATTTTTAAACTTCCGCCCTTTCTGTTGCCTTTGTAACACAAGCTGGTTCCAGGTCGGCACGTCCCCCTTGCTTAAATCTCCACAACCATCACTCCTCTTACCTGTCGTGTGCACTTGCTGGAGAAACTTACAACCTTGCGAATAGATTGGAAAGAATGATTATACGCTCTGATATATTTCTTTGCAAGGAAAATGCTAATACAGAGTGTCGTAAGTCGCCATTGCACAATGTGCGTGATAGGTAGTTTAAATATAAGTAATCGGGTGTAATAAGAGAATGAGAGAAAAAATCCTGTGCTTAGAAAACGTCAAAATTGCGATTTCAGAATTTTCTTAGTGGAAGTAAGAAACGTTTTGAAAGTGAGAAAAAAATGAAAAAAATTCATAAAAAAGTATCAGTATTACAAAACATGAACTAAATGTGCCTTGAAATAATGAAAATGGTTTCTGCGTGCTCCGGGGGAAGCGAGAGTTCCAAGCACAAACTCAATGGTTCTGTTTGGTGGATCAGTTTTGAAAAGTTCAGTTGATAGATGTTTTCCCTTGTCGTCCTTATATGTGTGGTGTTTGGAAGTGCATCGCTTTGTTTTCAACTATTGTGAATACATTTAAAAAGAACCTTTCCAGTGATTACTCTTAATGTAATGTTCTGAGGACTCCTTTTGTGGAGCTTACTAGACTTTTACTGATACCCTCCTGCTAATATGGAAGCTACATTAAGTTTTTTTCTCAGACGTTTATGAACACTTTATTATACTGTTGATATCAGAATTGCTTAGGAAAGAAAATTTTGTCCACTCATCCAAATCCCAAAGACCTTCAAACGCATTATTTAAAAAAAAAAGAATAAAATTAAAACGTTCAGTAGACACGGCCCGCATATCCACATTAAATTCTTTATTTTATTCGAACCAGAGTCAAAAATATTTCACGGTAACTATTGCATTCCCAATGACAGCTATCTACATTTTTTCAATTTCATCTCGCCCCCCCCCCGCATTTACATACGCGCCGACACGTTCGTAAAAAACGATATTGGAAACGAACGACGAAAGACTGGCCGTCGCTGGCCGGGCGGACGGAGATGGACAGGCAACAAAGACGGAGGCGGGGGCGGGGGCGCGGGCGCGGGCGGAGGGGCCGGCGCTGAATAGAGGCACTCGGAAAGTGATGAGCTATTGTAGCGCGCGCCGGGCCAGCGCCGTCCCGTCCAGCCCGTCTCGTCGGAGCCGGCGTCCGACGCTCGGGCGCGGAAATCGTGTTGGACGGTCGGCTGGACGGACGGCTGGACGGCCGTACCGGCGGGCAGGCGGGCACGCCTAAGCGACGGGCCAGAGCGGACGTGGACCAGTAGCAGGCGCAGTGGGCCCGTAACTTGTCGAGTAGGTCCATTTGTTTGTACTGGTGTTTCAAAATAAATGTAACAAACTTCTAGGGCAAGGTCGAAAATAACTGTTTGCCAATGAACAAGAAGTAGAAAATTTTGTATAATTGAGTTACATATGTCATATGCTCATGATTATTAGACCAAATCCTTAAGCTTATATTACAGGTATTTGCGATGTTACATTTTAAAGCAGGTAAGGATATTTCGGGCACGTACAAAAATCTGTGGATACGAATTTGCGTGTCACTCGGAGCGAATGCCACATGTTACATCAAATCTCGCGCTACATGTTCATTGAAAAAAAGTGATATCTCGTCCCTTCGACATGCTCAAGAAGTTTGTAATATTTAATCTGAGAAACTTATAAGAAACCGTGTGACAAAGCATGATGGTCGCAAAATATTATTAAATTACTAAATTCTACTAACTCTAAAATACTAAATTACTTATTACAAATTAGCTTGCATAATATTACCTAATATTAGCTCCATACACATCAGATTGCCGCATTCGTGTGAATGTAATAATGAATAAAGAAATGTAAAAGTATCTGCCACAGTGCTACAAGATATTATGACTAAATAATCAGGTAAATATATAATCTTATTTATTAGAGATACACTAGAACTTAAGCAGAAACATAACTCGATGATACAACAATATTTCTAAGAAAAAGCAGCATTTAGCAGTAAATTATAAATTTTTAGTAACAAGACAAACAAATAAAAACTTTGCTCAATAATGATGAATAGAATTTAATAAATATAAATATATTGTGAAATTTTACAAATAGTAACATTATTGTCAGGAAACAATACTTAAAAGCAATAATTTAAGTGAATTCAACGGAATAATGAAGGAATGGCACGTAGCGCAAAGGTGTGGTAGAAGAAAAATAAACTAGTGGTGCACGTACTTTCTCGCAGCAAAACGTACTTTCAGTTTCAAACGTACAGCAAGCACGTACTTTCTCACCCATACTTTAAGTAAAATATTCAAAATTTTTGAAAAATTGTACATGACCTTATTTCAAAATCTACCTTTAAGGAGCAGGTTTCATTAAGGGGAAAATGTAACGGAATTTGGATTTTAATTGTAGGAAGACTCCAAAACAATTTTGAACTTTTGCAATTTTCGAAATATCAGCGTTTCGAACGAACGTGAAACATGCACCATTCTCTTGAACGTCCTTCACACTGTCCAACAACAAAAAATAATAAAAAATATTAGAGTAATTCTTTTGAAAATTTGGAAAATGTCCCAAGGTCTTCATATAAAAAAATTCAAAATTAAAATATCAGTTTCAAATTCAAGGGAAAACGGCATTAGTCAGTGCTATTGGGGTATATCAATTTTGCAGAAAATCGGCTGAGCAGTTTACCCGCTATTACTGGGGCCCTGTAATAAGAGATTTTCTGCCGAAAATTTGCCGTTTTGTCGCGCAGCATTACTTAATTTTCTCTCTACTGCCTAAACAGTAGCGAGAAAGTAAAGTTACAAAGAATTGTATAAGAATATGGTAAAATGCTATGGTGTCTCGGACGAAAATCTGAATATTTTTATATAATATAAACTTTCTGATTAAAAAATTTGTCACACACACATGGTCTTACAGCATTCAACTCTAAGGCTCTAAGAAACGAAAGAAATTTAAATAAAACATTCAAAACCAGGTTTAGCGATGTATTGTCAGAGCACATTTGTACCTCAAACATGACATCTTCCGCGATCTTCTTGTGAAAAGTGTCGATAAAAAATTCTTATGGAGGAACGTCGGTGATGATATAGTATTTTTATTCATTATTCACTAGTGTGCAATAAAAGTCTGGAGTAGGGATTCTAAAGCTGAAGAAAACGCACACAGATTATATTCCTTCCTCACACGTCACATACAGTTTTTACTGTTGTTTTACGAAAATAAATCAAATCAAATTCGCCCAAGTGCAAGTGTTTTGCTCCGCGGACGTTGGTGAATGAGTGGTTAGCTTACTGGACCCTCAACTTCCCAAGCGCGAGTGACATCCGTCAGAGACGCGTGGACTTTGGGAGGAGGAAACTTTTACCGAAAACATACACAGCTTGTAAAGGAATTCTGGCTAATGCCCGTCAAATTAAATTCTCCAACAATTCTTTTACTAATCTGATTGCGTATTTGCTTAGCCAAAAACCCCTCAAGTAATAGATTAATATAACTGAGGTCGTTGTGGAATAAACTGACGGTAAATATGTGTGTCAAAAATTTCAGGCAACGTAGGGAGCCTGTATTCCAAACAAAAAAATCCAATAATTTTAGTCCATGTTGAGAGCGGGCCATAAATCAGTATCCATGTGCCCAGATAACCCAAACAAGCAAACAAACAAACTAACAAGTTTTGCTTCTGCGTTCTGCAAATTGTATCCTGAGTCGTCGCTGCTCTGAGGCTCCTGATTGCCTGGTCTCTGCTGTCCATTGCACTGTGAACGTCAATTTGGAGGTCGTAGGTGTGGAACAGCTCGTCGTTGCTCATTCGCTCCAGGTGTAAACATCGAGTTGAAGGGTTAGTAAACCTTTACATATCTTGTGAACACTGATTGCTATCAGTGTCCTCTTGATGACATTACAGGGTGTTCAGTGAAGAGCAAGAATTGGGGAATATAATGAGCAACTCTGTAAAGCAGCGAATTGTACTGTAGTGTGCAAATAGTAAATGCATACACACGTTTAACGGCATATCACATGCAAATATCTTATTTTCTCGAAATTAAAAGCATAATATAAAAAATCATTTATTTTACATAAGTTCACTTTCGTACTGAATTTAAAATGGATACGATTCAGTGTAGAGGACCCCTCAGAAGAAATGTTACAATACAAACGTCTAAGGCATGTAGAGAGGCAGAAATGACCCCTTTTGTCCAATGAACATATAGTGAGAAATTAAATATAACGGAGGTCCATGCATTTATAAATGTGATATTTATTTCTAATTTTTAGCTAACTACCTGTGCACAGATAACGGTAGGTCACATTCTGGTGCCATTAAGGAGATTACATGTTCCTGCGAACATCCGCACATGTCAGGTTGCCTGCAAATCAGGAACAAAGGTCACTTTTGCAGTTTCCACTATATGTTCATTGGCAAAAAGTGATCATTTTCAACCCCATTACATGCACTAGAAGTTTACACAATTTATTCTGAGGCCCTTTGTACTAATAAATAATATAACTGTAATTGTAAGCACAATTAATTTGATCAACCTTCCCCATTAAGCAAAAGGCTTTCAATGCAATACCGGGCGTGTGGAATACAAAGAGACATGCAGAACATAAAGTCATTACATTGGCATCAGGTATTCCTTCTCCACCTTAATCCTGATGGCGTTTGGATACGACCCTTGATAATAAATTCTCAGGAAAAGTGGCGAATATTATCTTGGGTATCTAAAGATATTTTCATTTAATTTCTTTTGTTTACTAACGGTTCAATGTTCACAGTTTGTCGGTTATTGAACGATTTGAACGAAACCCGGGTCATTTCACGTCATCTTGGTTCTCTCCAACGCCCACTGACATGGCACGGTACTTTGTGTGCCGACATTCCTGCCCACGTGAAGGGCAAATCACGCACACGTTTACCTAGCGTTTTCCACAACCCTTGCGCTCCACAGCAACGCCCCGCCCTACGCAGCCATCCTTGCCAGCGCGGTGACCCGGAGATCGTGGTGAAGTCCACGCCCTGCGCCTCGAGTCGCTCACCCGTCTGCTCATCGCGCGGCCTGCGCGGGGCCGGGCCGCGGTGGGCGGGGCCGCGCCGGGCTGGGCCGGGCGAGAGGCACGCGCTTCGCGGACCGCTGGGCCCGGCTGCCGCCGAGGGCCGAACCGCCCGCCCACCCACCCGCCCGCTGTATCAATATGCACTGGCCAAACACGCGCGGCGCTCGCGGGTTATCGGCGGGCGCTGTTGTTGCACGCGCGCGCGCACCGCGTCGAGCCGCCGCCGCCGTCGCCGCCTCCACCGCCTCCGCCGCCTCCACCGCCTCCGCCGCCAGTGCAGTTCATTGCCCGCTCCTCGCTTCCCACCCCCTGGTACCCTTGTCGGATGAATTGGCTCAGAGCACCAGCCATTGCCACGACACTGTCTCTGACAGGCAAGTCCTCAGATTCGGGTGCCGACAGTGACGTATTTTCCACACTAACTATTCAGCTAGGTCTAATTCAGCCGATAACCGGAGGAGAATTCTAGCCGCCGGCTACTTTGATCTGTAGCTTTCCATGGTTTCTCCGATCAACACCAGGCGGATGTTGAAGCAATCCCCTGTCAAATGGACCACAGATCTCGAACAATATATCCTTCCTCAATCTGGATTTCACCTCTCTCGTAACACACATACACTTACATTTAAACACAGTACACCACCAGACATGCCGGGAGACAACCTGGGAGCTTAGAGCTTATTCCGGTTGGGTCGATGGCAAGCGGAGATTCGTCCGGAAGGAAAATCCCCGCAGCCGTCGTGTAAGTCGTCACATGCTCTGCACGCAGGGAAGAACGTAATGTTTTGCAGAAAATATGCAATACACTTACGGGAGAAATGACGGTATTCTTTAAGGCTCTGGAAAGTGCAAAATTAACAACTGGCTTCTCGAACGTTTCGTGTAACCCCCTTCCATCACATTCTTCCCTCTTGCGCGCTTCCCCCCCCCGCTTCCCGATTCTCACCGATGCCCTGCGAACGGCTCTCCATTATTTCCTTGTAACGTCACTCTCCTCCTCTTGTGCGAGCGGCTACTCGAATTCTAGTAGGAAGTCATCTTCCAGCTCTGCCAATGCCTTCGTTTCCTTGGGGCTTAGCTCAACAACCGTCACTGTTACCTTTGTTCCACTTCCCCTGTTCTCTCCCTCGTAAATTCGCCGTGGTTGTCGAAAGAGAAAAACTAATGTCAATATGACTTTGCACTCAATTTCTCGTATGAACATTTTTACCAATGTCAAAGTACTGGGTACTCTATACTTATTGTATTATTGAATGTACTGTATTGTTATTTCCGAGCTCATGGGCTCAAACGCAGTAAAATAATTAGTACGCCTTCCTTTGGGTGGGAAGGGAAGGAGCTAATTATCTCGTGTCGTAGATACGCCGAATTTAGAATAATATCAAGTTCAAATGATACCTCTGAGCAAAATTTTAAAAACTAAATTCAATGGTGATAACATATATATAGTGGCACTCCGTAATATGAATTAAGACAATCAAACCATCACAATTCTAAGTCACAAGATTTATTAAAACATTAGTACCAAAATTCACCTTTCGAAAACACTTTTATCATCTTCAGTGAGGCTATAACGAAGCAAAAGGAAATATAAGAAATAACATTAAAACAAGGAAGGACAAAAAATAAATATAAAAAAAATATTTTTCGGAAAAATTATTGCGAAACAAATTACTTACCTACCTTACTAAAAAGTTACTACCTAACCAACGGGGATCACACTAAAAAACAACAGCTAACCAATATACTGAAAACATCTAGGAGGCTGCTAAGTGAAAGCTCATAAAGGAGAGTGGGGGAGGGGTCGGTAAATGTAGAAGCAGGTAGTCAATAAATAATTAAAATGGGACTGCTTTTTATTGGAGATGTTCGTTAAGGATAGAAAATAATTGAATTTTCTTCTCTCATTAAATGGTAAATATCTACTCTTCGTGGGAAAATAACACTGAAAATTATTACCGGAATAGTATCAAAAAATAAAAAAAATAACTAAAATAAAGTTGAATACCACTAGAAAATGGTCTACAATGAAGAAAATGCAGAAGAAAAATAGCAGCTCTGAGCACGATTGAATTCAATGAAATCAACCGACGCAACGCCTCGCCCTGCTTCGTTGCAGTTTTGCGAAGCCCAATTTAACGGACAGCAGCGCGCACGGTCGGCGGTCCCTGAAGCTACAGGCGCCCCTCCCCCCTTGCTGCCCACGAACGCCGCGCCCGCGGCCGGCCTGTCCCCCACAGCTCCACCTCCCCTGCCGCGCCCCCCTCTGCCTGCCGCCGCGCACCGGTCGCGTACGACCGCCACGACCACCCGAATTCGCGCGCAGAAAAGTTGGGGGATTCCGCGCTGGCCCCGCCCCGCCCCCTCCGCCCCCGGCCGAATTGCGAGCGGCGCAGCGGCGCATTCCGCGATCCCAGCGCGTGCCAGCTCCCCCCTCATCATGGACCTTCCGCCCGCCCTCGCCTGCCACCGCCCGCCCTCGCCCGCCCTTCCGTCTCCACCTCCCGTCCTCGCCCTCCCGTCCGCGCTCTCCCGTCCGCGCCGTCCCGTCCGCGCCCTCCCGTTCTCGCCCTCCCGTCCGCGCCCTCCCGTCCGCGCCCTCTCGTCCGCGCCCTCCCGTCCGCGCCCTCCAATCCGCGTCCTCCCGTCTTCGCCCTCCCGTCCTCGCCCTCCCGTCCTCGCCCTCCCGTCCTCGCCCTCCCGTCCTCGCCCTCCTGTCCGCGCCCTCTCGTCCGCCCTCGCGTTGACACCTTCCCGTCTGCGCCCTCCTGTCCGCGCCCTCCTGTCCGCGCCCTCCCGTCCGCGCCCTCATGTACTCACTCCTGTCCTCGTCCTTCTCCGTCCGCGCTCTCCCGTTCGCGCCCTCCTAATTCTCACCCTCCCGTCCGCACTCTCCCGTCCTCGCCCCGTCCTCGCCCCCTCCCCGTCCGCGCCCTCTCGTCCGCCCTCGAAGTGTTGACACCCTCCCCGTCCGCGCGCCCTCCTGTCCGCGCCCTCCCCTGTCCGCGCCCTCCCGTCCGCGCCCCTCATGTACTACACTCCCGTTCCTATCCTCCTGTCCGCGCTTTCTCCCCGTTCGCGCGCCTCCCCATCCTCACCCTCCTGTCCGTACTCTCCCGTCCTCGCCCTCCGTCCTCGTCCTCGCCCTCCCGTCCGCGCCCTCTCGTCCGCCCCCTCGCGTTGACACCTTCTCCGTCCGCGCCCTCCCGTCCGCGCCCTCCTGTCCGCGCCCTCCCGTCCGCGCCCTCATGTACTCACACTCCTGTCCTCGTCCTCCCGTCCGCGCTCTCCCGTCCGCGCCCTCCCATCCTCACCCTTCCGTCCTCGCCCTCCCGTCCTCGTCTTCCCGTCCTCGCTCCACGGCCGTTTATCGCCTACGCAACTGATGTCATTGCACGGTCTCTGACCGGGAGATCCTAAGGTTCGAGTCCCGACTTTTCGAGGATTTTCGACACCACATTGATGGACTGGTTATATTCAGGCTCTGTCAGGAGGAGAATTGTAACGGCCGGCTGCTCTGATTGATAGTTTTCCGTGGTTTCTCCGATCAACGCTAGGTGAATGCTGAAGTAGTCCCTTTAAAAACTGTCACGGATCGCGCGCGATCTTTCCTTCCTCTTCCTTATCTTATCCTCCCTTCTTACATGCACTACATTTTTATTTTTATTTTTTATTTATTTTTTATTTATTTTACGTCAAAAAACAGTTAAAAAACTGCGTATGACGGGCTATGGGGAAAAGTGAATTGTGTGCACATTTTCAAAATTCTGTGATCCCTACACTAAATCATATACTACTTAAGTTTTGAATTTACATTACCACTCACGTCGGAGGACCACTCAGGATCATAGAACTCGCCCCGGCTAAGGTACTACCACTGTGGGGGAAGATACCTGGTTGGAGAAAATCCCTACAAGTCGACGTAGATCGATGGCAGATCTGGCCAGCCGGCAGAGGAAGACCACCGCCACCTCACTTAATAAAAAGACCCACTACACTTACGAGAATCATAATCTTAGCAGTTGGCGCTCCGGGAATCACTAAGCAATGAATCTATCGTCTACCCATCATCCGCTCTCGACGGTTTTTGGCCACGCTTACTCCACCCCTTCCTCTCATGTCTGCCCCCTCCTCACTCATCAGCCTTTACATGACCTCACCAGTTCTAACTCACCCGCACCTGCCATAGCCACCTCCCCCTTCCCCTGGCCCTCACCCTCGCTGTCACCCAACATCCTCTTACTTTTCTCGCTTTTTGATTTCCGCCAGTTTCACGTCCCTCATCTCCGCGATCATTGCCCGCCTTTGAGGCGTCCCCACATACCGTCTCCGTCACAACATGGCCATGCTTTGCTTGGTGGGACTCACCCTTCACTGCCCCGTCGCGCGCACCAGGCCGGAACCTCTTGCCCCCACATTGCTCGGCACTCGCCAACCCCGCGGTCTCTCTCGGCCACAAGCGCACGAGCCTCAGGTCTAACCTACGATAAAATTAGCAAAAAGATTCAACATGCAATCTGATTATGAACAATTATCTCCAAGAGAACAGAGGAAGTCTATGACGAAAGACGAAAAAAACATTATCACACCTCATTTTGATTATTAGGGTGTGTAGGATACAATTTTTTTAACGTTAAAGATACAGAAAGAAAAAAATATTGAAAATTGAATTTTATTTTGCATGTCAAGAAAATAAATAAAAGCAATAAAGGACCAAAAATGTGTTTAGAAGACTGCTAAGATCTTAGGTGTGTCTGAAGAATCTTTAAATAACCAACGATAAGAGGATACAAACTCTGAAACGTTATCCTCACGCCTACAATTTCCACAAAACAAAATACACATTGTAACATAAGTGGACGATTGCAAAGTTATAGAAACACTTTTCAGTAAAAGAAAAGATGCCAGGAAAGAAAAGCGAACGTAGGAAACATAGAAAGGAAGCAACAGAAATGTACAAGAGAAAAACAACGAGAACGAAAAAATGAAAAGGGGATTAAGCAAAAAAGGCAGAAAAACGAGCCCAAAAAAGGAAGAGAATGCAAAAAATGTTAAACCTGAAACGCGCTGGGGAGGAGGTTGATTGGCGAAGGCGTGGGGGGGGGGGAGGGGGAGGGACCCCTGGAGGATCGCGTTGATTGCGCGAGTGCCGGCTGCTCAGGAATCGAGGGCACTTCGGACTTGGGCGTCCCGAGTATTGCATAGCTCCCCTTCCGGCAAGTGCCAGGCCCATTCGAGGAAGTCCAGATCGTTCAATCCGCTCGCACCGGCAGCGGCGGAAAAATTAAAACAATCACGCCGTGCTTCAAGTACATAGTTTTCTGAATTTCATTTTATTTTATTTATTTAACTTACAAAATCATACAATTCATACACTTTTTGTATTAATTCAGTAAAATCGCATATTATACAATTAAAAGTATTTATTAATTTTTATTATTTTATGATTATGATTTTATTTTTAACTTGAAACGTTAATCCAATTAACATCTTTTAAAAGCACAATATTAAGTTGGTGAATTATAAAATCATACATTAATTGTTATCAAAAGGATAAAGTTCTTTTTTATTAAACCTTCTTTGCTTTTTTCTTAGTTCTCCATAATCTTAAAGATACTCGTTTTTTCATCCATAATTTCATTTTGAAAGGAATTTTTAGATCGCTGATAAAACTTTGCGGGAAGTAGTATCTATCATTACAATAAAGTAAATTTGATTAATATATTTTGAATATATTCTCAATAGTTGGCGTTAAAAAACGTTATGGAGGTGTGGAACACGTTCGTATTAAATTACGATAATTTTAATTGATTTGAATTTATATCTGAATGATTGTAATAGATAAATTATGTTGCAAATTACATTCACTTCTAGTACAAATAATGAACGTACAAATTGATATGATTCAACTATCTCTACCTTGTAGTAGACTATAATAGGCAATACTATTTCAATTACGAAATTAGGTATTTAAACACCCTCATGAGTGCATGACTGCGTGGTTCAGCGTCGAGTCAAGAGCTCTTTTGTACTTCGAACTGCATTGCAGATTCGGATCTGCTTCCCATATGGCAGTTGCAAAGCAGCTCTCATTGTTAGAGGTCGGGAACATTTCTCTTTCAATGAAACCCGACAACAATAAAATAATCTAGGCTAGATGTGACCGTGCATATGGACATCCAGTACAATATGTGTTTCAGCTTTGTTCGGTAGAAACTCATATATTCATTAGATAGTGATTTGCTGTATCGGAAACAGAATTTATCTTCCTATCTCATTCGTACATGCAACATGGTGAGCAGTTTCTAGACCTAATGTTTACATTTCTTGTTATTTAATTTAATAAGAAAAACAAATCTACTCGTAGGGAGGTATCTCTCAATGTTTTTTTCAAAATATTGCAATTTTTTCAAAACGACAAATCAATAGCTATAATATGCATGATAATATAACATGTTATGTTAATAGCTTTGAATATTTCCATAAGTTGGAAAAGATTGGATCTATGTTTTCACAAGGTGAAACATAAAGTCTACTCCGGTTCTAGAGAGCTTCTGGGCAGTAACATATTTGGTTCACTCTATCCGAAGATGTCAAAACTGAATGGAATTTCTCCACGAAAATTGATTTCATTAACATACCGCAAAATTCATTAACTGCACGACCTAAAAACTTCAATATCTTTATTTTTACATAAAAAATTAATTATGTTGAATTGTTTGCTTCGTACATTTTTCATTAGATCCTTCTCCAGAGTTCGAGCTCTCTACATACTTGATTCTGCATTGTTCTCTGTCTCGAAGTATCATTATGAGGTAAGCAGTCATGACACTTTTCAGTGCCTCTTGCACTGTTGGAACACCATCTCACTCTCCGAAGGCCATTTTAATCGCCTAATGGCATGAGAGATCCAACTAATTTCCACGACTTATTTCCTACGTTCACTATAGCCGAGGTTCAGGTTTACTATAACCGATTCTTCCTAAGCTTATTTGAAATGTAATTGAAACGGGACCAGTGACTAAAGTTCACTATAACTGAGGGTTCACTATATCCAAGTTCCCTATAACCGGAGTCGACTCTATATGGGCAGGAACTCAACGCCTAAATATTAAAATCAAAGTGAGCTATTTTGCATATTGACTTTATTTCTTTGAGAAAGTCTTATCTGATCTTTCATGAGTTAATTAATGTACTTGAGCATAAAAACTGATTGATTGATGTTTACGAGCTTGTCAACTGCCATGACCGTAAGTTCCATCGGTATAGTGCATGTTTCTCGTGGTGGTGGAAGAGTATATCTCTAGCTGGATGGTGAGACACGTCGACTTGTGGAGAATTACTCCCTCAAGATATTTCCCCCAGCGGGTCTATGCCCTATTCGGAACCAACTCAAAGCTCACGACTGGTCTTCCGACATGTTTAAAAGTGTAGTGCCTGTATGTGTGTGTGTGTGTGTGTGTGTGTGTGTGTGTGTGTGTGTGTGTGTGTGCAAGTAAGGGGAAAAGATAAGATGAGGAAGCGGAGTAAAAGATCTTGCGTGATCCCTGACCCGTATTATATTACTGCTATTGATCGGAGAAACCACGGAACACTAACGATCAGAGCAGCCGCCCACTAGAATTGTCGTTCAGACATCGATCTGGTTATATGGATAGTTTAAAAAATGCTCCACCATCGGGACTCTCCTTTGGATTCTCCCGATTATAGTCCGCGCAGAAGCAGCCGCAATGTCGTCGCTGAGATAACTCTGACCGCCATAAAGTCCGAGACATCGTGTGCTTACACTGTAGAGGCTATCTCGATGTCTTCCCGGCGAATCATCGGACGCAAAGAAATGGCTCTCGGGCCGCGCACTGGGAGAGGCCGGCTGCCCATCGGTCGCGTCGCCGCTCGCTCCTTGGAGCAGCCATCGCTCGGCCGCAGCAGCGGCCACGGCGACGAAGTGCCGGCCGGAGAGGCCGAGGGGAAGGAGAGCTTTCGAGGGGCTGCCGTGGCGGGGATAGAGAAGAAGCAGTGGGGATCGCAGCACTGTAAGATGGTGGGAATGCGGACGGTAGTACAGTAGGTGCCGGAGGCGACAGTACAGGGGGATAACGTGAGCAGCGGTAACGGCGATTCGACAAGAAGGCATGGGCGGCGAAGCTGGTGCGGACGACGGTGGCGGGGAAGATGATTATGGAGGATCGGCAAGTAATGAAGTGGCGGGGTCGGCGGATATAGTGAGGACTGCAGGGACGCCGCAGGTGGTAGGGGCTGCGAGAGAGGCTGAGACGCCATGTTGGGCTGGGCTGTTGGTGTTGGAGGCAGCGAGTCTGTTAGAACATAGGCGAAGGCGGAGCAAGCAGAGGAGGCGGGGCCGGAGGTGGAGACGCGGTCGAAGGCAGTTGACGGAGGTTGGGTCAGGGGCGTCGGAGATGGTGGAGGTAGAAGCGGGGCCGGAGGCGGGGGTGCAGAGGCGGTGGTGGGTGCAGTAACGGAGCCGGAGGCGGAGACGGGGCCGAAGGCAGTTGACGGAGGTTGGGTCAGGGGCGTCGGAGATGGTGGAGGTAGAAGCGGGGCCGGAGACGGCGGGTGCAGCGGCGGTGGTGGTTGCGGTAGCGGAGTGGAGGCGGGGCCAGTGGCTGCTGAGGCTCGGGATGAGGTGGAAGAGGGGGCAGAGGTGGGACCGGGATGTCGAAGTCAGTGGAGGTGTTGGCGGGTATAGGGGAAGCGACAGCGGGGGAGGTGGTGGCGGGAACGGAGGTGGAGGATGAGGCGGGGCCGGGGACATCGGAGGCGTGGGAGCGGCGGCGTAGGCGTCGGGTTTACAGTCGCAGACGGCGGCGGCGCGGGCGCTGGCGCGGGAGGGGGGGGGGAGGGGCGCAGAGAGCTCTAAGCGGCAGGCGGCGCCGCGGCGGCCGCTCGTTTGCGCGTCACGCACTCGTGCGCAGCGCCGCGACGCCCCGCCGCAGTGGGCCCGGCCCTCCACAACGGCGCGAGGCAACCTCTCACAGATATACCTTTCCACGGGATTTATAGTAACTTCACTTACAAATTTGCGACTGTACGCATTTCTTGTATTAGAGAATATCGCAGAAATAGAACATTTTTTGTACGTGCAGATGATTTTGTGTGAAGCTGAATTTTGAAAATGCTGTGCCCTTATGATCCCGTAACAAAATATTCTGTACTCACGAGTTTTTAATCAGAATTCTATTATTATGTTTCAGTTTCTTCCGAACTATTCTTATCGCTTTCGTGTTCTTAGATATTTTGGTAAAAAAATACCCTAATAAATACTTTTCACTGCCTATCAGTGTTTGAAACGTGCTCTTTTTGGAGCACGTTCCTTCTAAATCTTCCTAATATTGTGCTACAGGGTAGATGTTGGCGTTTGAATTCCACTATGCCTAATTCTTCTACTAGAAGTCAGGTGTGACGGTAATACCTAAGTCACCAAAAGCCACTAATCTTGTAAATGCAACTGTTAGTGTTTATTGGTTGATTGCTTAATTGATGTTTTCGCATACGTTAACAGCTGTAGATATTATTGCCGATTAGTATCGTTAATGCTTTTTTTTGCGGAAGGTTACGATGATACCTGAATGTTCTTGGCTGTTCGGGAGACGCCGCGTCCAAGGCATAGGTGCCAAGAACATTCAGTCTCCGGCCACGTGAAAGCATACGCTCTCGCGACGATCCTTTCCACTCTGGATGGTGAGATCCGGCGCCAAGTTACACATAGGCTGGCGGTCTATACCCCTTCAGATATCTCCCCTGTTGGGGTTCCGCCCCATACGGGCAAGTTCTAAGCTTCAGACTGATCTGGTGTGTGGTAGAGCAGTGCACGTAAGTTTAATTGTGTTAGGGAGGAAATAGGACCAGGAAGAGGAAGAAACGACCGTGCGTGATCCATAGCGCAATTCTGGCGGTAATGCTCCGGATGTAGCCTGACACTGAGGGGAGAAGCTACGTGAAACTATCGATCGAAGCAGTCGAGCGCTAGAACTCTCCTCCAGACACGGATGAATTCGACCTACCTCTATAGCTAATGTCAATAATCTGCCTCTGTCGTGAATATCCACAGTGATTAGAATATCAGAGTCTCTGTGTAAACAGAGAAAATGCTGTCTTTGAGCTATACTTCATATTGATGGTTAACTTCATTTCTACTATTTCTCTACGGGTGTCAGAATAATGTTCAAGTGCGAGTGAATGAGTTGAAAAACTTTCTAACAATGAACATATAGTGGAAATTTGAATAAATTATTTATGTTTATTGGAGTTTCGCTTGATTGTTAAACAACCTCTTATGCATAAGGGTTCAATAGGTCACAAACTGACGCCTACAAGGTGATTTTAAGACGGTGCCCAGCACTTGTGCATAGACGGTTGCCTATCATCCAGGAGCACGTAACACTTGTAACTCATAACTAATATGAATTATTTCACTTCATGTTTACTGACAAATAGTGATCATTATCGACTTGCTTCTACATCCCAATCTGCTAACTGATGTCATTATACTTCCTCTGGCTGGAAGATACTAAGGTTCGAGTCCCCACAGTGGCAGCATTTTCGACACTAGCTACATAGCTAGGTCGAATTCAGCCCTGTCAGGAGTTAAATCCTAGCGGTCGGCTACTCTGTCGGTATTTTCATGGTTTGTCCAACCAACACCAGGCGAATGCCAGAGCAGCACCCTAACAAACGGGCCATGGACCGCGCGCGATCATTCCTTCCTCTATTTCCTCCTATCCTCATTCCTTAATAACACACACGCACACATACATGCACTGCCCTACCACGGCGCTACGGCGCGGCGTCCCGTTGGTGGAAGACACCTGTTTTGGGAAAACCATGCAAGTCGGCGAAGGCCGGTGCCGAATCTCCCCCTCCAGCGGGGAATGATCACCGCCACCTGCAGCAGTAACAACATGCACTACCCTTACGAGACTAATTTCCTTAGCAGATGAGGCGCCCGGAATCACTAATCAATCAATCAATCTAGACCAAATAGTTTATAATTTGTGGTTTGGGTTCACCACTTCGATTGCCGACGAATCTCACATGAAATTTGTTCCAACAAAACGAGTTTAGCTGCTTCAAAAGGGCTAGTCCAACCCCATGTGAAGTGTCCTAAACCCCACCCCTATCCTTATTCTATCCCGATTCTGTCCGCTGGGTTGCGAGCGCACTGTGCTTGTCCATCAATTTCAGCGCTCGGCGCTCTGTGCACTCGCGGGCGGCGAGTCTTCCTCAGACGCGTCCGGAAACGGCGCCGCCGCCTCGGCGCCGCCCTCTTGGCCGCCCCCGGCGCCGTCGCGGCGCCGCCGCTGCGTAGAGCGGACGCCTCGCCCCCCTCCCCCGCCCCCGCCTCCCGCGGGGCAACGGCGGCGCGACGCGGCGATGACGCGAAATATCGAAATCTCATCTGGTCACTCGAATGCCGTCGGATCCAGAAGCACCAGCTCCGTTCGCGCGATGTTCTTTTTTTTACACTTAGACAAAACTGCGTAATAAATGTATGCAATCAGAAGACACGGAATTTTACCACGTTTGGAACTCGAAACATAAAAATACTACTCAGTGAACAGGATGGAAATCATATGGAACAGGATAGGCATCATGAAGACATAGCACATCATATAGCAAACGTGCACAATATGTACAAATTGTGTACGTTTGTATGTATTTATCAACTTATGATGGACGTGATTTACTAGTCGCGACTGCCTTGGGCTTCGGCTTTCTGGATTGTGAATGGGATATGACATCCTTGACTCTGTAAGGTATAATTCCTCAAGCTTATTATTGCAAAAAGCACTCGCAAATGCGTATACCCGCCATCTACCCTCCATCTTCAAAACGAATGAGTCATATCACCAAGTTTCAAACGTTGAATTCTTCGTTCTTTACTGAAATTATCAGCGTTGTGATCTTATTGGGATAACAGGATTATTACTACGCATGGAAATTTAAAAAATAAGCTTAAAATATTTTTTGAAATGTGTTATGAAATTTTCATAATAGATAATGCCTGATGAGATTTTTAATAATCCTGCCTTCATATGCAATTGATTTCATGCTAATTCTGTATATCATTATATAACTACAGTATTCAGTTCAAATAAATTACCATACATTTATAAATATATAATTATAAAACAATAGTGTAATAGGTTAATAAAAACGGATACAATTAGTGAGAATTAATATTTCAGACAATATTTTTTCGTGAGAATTTATTATTTCATTTTTTTATTTTATATCTCTTATTGCTAAAATAAACTTATTCTACAATAACATCAAATATACAGTCGAAACTAGTTGTAGTGGACTTTCAGTAATGGAGAACCACACTCACTGATTCCGATACACATATATTATAAATAAACAGTAAATGATTCAGTTATTGTACCACTCTACATCAGCTAAAATAAACAAAGAAAATGTAACTTTAAGGTATAAATACTTCTCCTCAGGACCAGTATTTTCAATTCCAAAATAGTTTGCAGGCGGAAGACCTTTGAAGTTATTTTTGTAACATTTACAGAAAGGATATTTCATAAAAGAAGAAAACAAATGCGATGACAAAGAAATTACTAATAAACGAATATTATAGTTCTTGCGTCATTCAAATGAATAAATATTGTGATAAAATATTTTGTGTGTGTGGGCACTAAACAATCAAGTGTGAAAAGCCGAACTATACAAAACATCTGCAGAAGTTATAAATTAAAAACACAGCAAAGATAAATAAAAACTTACTGTAAGACTAAATAAACATTTGAAGATTTGAATTGTCTGTGTTGGGATATTTTACTGAACCTCTGAAATCATAAAATCAAATTGTAAATCTCTGATGGAGTGAACAAAATTCAACCCTCTGTGGTTCCCTATAATCGGAGTTGACTGTATTTTGTTTTGTTTAGATCAAATATTTGAAATTAAGTAAATGATGAAGACGAACCTCATTCTTGACAACGCACAACACATTTCTTTAACCCCAAATTAATAACACCGCGCTCGTGGCACACAGCGAAGTCGCTATCCTTTCACCACTCAGGTTCGGGTTCGATTCCCGTCGAATCTCATGTAAAATTTGTTCCAACAAAACGAGTTTCACGAGGGCTAGTTCAACCCCCTGTGAAGTGTCCTAAACCCTACCTCTGTCCTTATTCTATCTCAATCCTGTCTGCTGGGTAGTGACGCAGGAGGCGCGTACGCGAAGATGCTACCTGGCGGTCCTCTCGACAACTGACTGCGACGTGACGTCACATGACAAATAAAGTTAATGGAGATTACTCCCCAGCCCACGAAGTCATTGGAGGATTACTCCCCAGCGCAAAGAACTCAACGCCCCTTAAGGGGCTTCGAGACGCCTTGCGTTGAATTGTAGACGCTACAAATTAAAAAAAGATTAATTGTTAATAATGGATGAAGAGTGAATGCATCACACGCATTATAACAACAAAACCTCACATAAATCTAAGAAAAAAAGACATTTACAAAATATTTATAATTTTTTTTCCAAAAATGTTGGATAAATACCTTTCAGCCAAACTCTTATTATTCGTTGTCCAATTCTACAACATCCAATACATCTGCTGAAATTATAATATCCTTAAAAATTATTTTATCAACTTTATCAAATCAATTTCCACATCTTTCCACTATTCATTTTTTCATCTTCTTCTTTTCTGTGACTTCCGCGCTTCCGTTAACCTTTGTCAGCATATATATTATTTAAGATAGAGTAAAAAATTCGTTTTGGAGTTTAATCTCTTTTTCTAAATTAATGCTAGAAATCATTGCACCTGAAGAATCACTTGCCCTATAGAAAATGTCTTCCAAATTATTCTGCCTGCCGCTTCCTCTTGCCCGATGTTATCGATCATATTTGTACATTTTTAATTGATTTAGATTTGTTTTCTTTAAAATAACATAATTAATCATGTTTTTTGATTAATATCCTATTTTGACAGCGAACGGAAAGGTATCAGAGTGTCTGCAAACGAAGAATTAAAATGATTGACAGAAGTATCGAATTTTTGCTTTCATATTCATAAGCTCAAAGTGCATTCAAAATATCAATTACAAATTATTTTTGTATTAATATTGTCAACATTTAGCGCACAGTCCATTTCTTAAATTATTTTCTGAAGTGAAACCTTATTTTATTCAAATAGTGTTAATTTCTTAAATTATTTTCTAAAATAAGCTTCAACGCTTTTTTGGGCGTTGCCAAAAAAATTCTACTTTTGGAAAAGCAGTCTCTTTACTTTTGTTTATTTGTATACAGTCTAGAATATTGTTTTAAAACTATTGTTTTCTTACTTTCTTACATGATGTGCAGCAATACCCTCCGCTTGCACAATGAAACCACACCCTTGCTGCGTTTCGTTATATCACTGCGAAGCTTCTTTCGTGATTGTCCTATTTTATTTTTCGCAAAACAGGAAAACAACATTTACACGATTACGTTTATGAAATGATGGAATTGCTTCTATTTTGATGATAAATTCAGTTCTTAAGCAATATTTTTTGAAAAAAATATTTTCAACGTTTTTCTTTATACTATTGCTCTTAAAAAATTTGGTGTAAACTCAAATTTTGTACCAAAGTTTCTGTTTATATAATGAAAGTACATGATTTCCAATATTCTCCGCGTTGATAAAGGTGATCTGTTAATCACTTCCACAGAATGTACGCCAAGGATCGAATAGAAATTAATTTTTGAAGCGACGCATTTCTAAAGGAAAAACAATAATTTATTAAGAGTTGCACTTGTTGGAACTTGTTGGAATATGATTTATAAAAACCGACTAAAATAACAGGCGGGGCAGAAGCTCGTCAAACCTCAACAACTTTTTTAAATATGTTATTCAAATTTTGAGGTTAATGGAAATAGAACTAAAATTTACAGCAAAACTATAATCCACTAATATTTTTAGGAACTTATTTTTAGGAACTCAAAATTGAATTGCACATTAAAACGAATTTCTATGAAAATTACATTCTTGGCGGACAACAAAATAACTGATTTCAAAGAAAAATAAACACACACAAACACAAAACATATTTCAACTTCGCCTTTGCATGACGGTTCGCACTTCGGAGGGAGATCTAACAGAGAATGAACAAACTTAACAAACGCGCCTCAGGTGTAACAGGGGAGCCAAAAATCAACAAAGCGGATGTAAAACAGTTCACTTTGAAATGTTTACTTCATATTATGGTGCCCAGAAACTCCATTTATGAAAATCGATAAATTGCATTTGGGCCACCCAATCGGGGTCTCAATGCAAAGACAAAGTACCATGGTACACTCCTGAGAAGAAGGTTTTTAACATACAGGAGAGAGATACGAAGGAAACGGCATAGAACATTTGTATAACATCAGTGTGTCAGTTCTCCTTCAACATATAACTTTATCTACTAGTATTCTTTCGTAAATGTTTTTAGAAATATAAGTGAGAAAAACACACGTGTTATACGTGTTCTGAATTCAAGTAATGGACACAGACACGAGAAACCATAGTCTGTTAGTGCAACTGGTGAGAAATAAGGTTTATTATCCTGAAAGAAACCCCGAGCGAGTTTAAAACCCCGACGTGCGTCCTGAATTCGAAACGAATCTCACCATAAAAATGGCGGCACCGCCGTCTTGCAGGAGTATCCCCGCCGCCCGCCACCCGCCGCCCGCCGCCCGCCGCCCGCCGCCCGCCGCCCGCCGCCCGCCGCCCGCCGCCCGCCGCCCGCCGCCCACCCTTGCAGGTTCTTCCTACCCCCTGCAACCACCGCTGTCGCCGTTCACGCCCGATCCTACGACCATCATTAACCGGTTTAAGCCGGTTTTATTGAGATTGTACGATGTTCACGAGAAGCTCCCGACCTCCCACGCCCTATGGCGCGCCAATCTGTCGGGCGGACGCCGTCTCCCCTCCCAGCTCAAAGGCCGTCACGCTGCTGACCTTTCCAGACGCGCACATGTGACGAAACGCTCTTGGGCGCAGTCCTGCCTCCCCGTTCAATCCTCTCGACAGGCTGCACCCACCTCCGAAGACTGACTCACGCCTCAGGAAACTACTGTGCGCCAGGAAAGTCACTCCGCAGTGAAACAAGCGTCTGGTGAGGGCGCCAGCAAGAGAATTTATGTTGGTAGCACGAGCTTCAGCATGTAACAAATGAAAACGTAAATTGCTTACAGACTACAATCATAAAGAGATGCTGTAAGTGTTTTCCCCTTCACTTGTTTCCCAGTGTTCTGGTTGCTACGAACATAAATGCAAATTGTAATAGAAGTCCCGGATTCTACTCGGGGTGGAGAGACTTTCCTGGCGCATGTTATTTAATGGAACAAACCACCTCTTTGTATAACGAGCTAATTCCCAATTTTCCCTTAACCCAGGATTAGTGTATATCATATTTTATATTATGGATTTGTTGACACTGAACCTTGGGGATCACAAACAGACGA
This sequence comes from Teleogryllus occipitalis, assembly GCA_011170035.1. Taxonomy (NCBI): domain Eukaryota; kingdom Metazoa; phylum Arthropoda; class Insecta; order Orthoptera; family Gryllidae; genus Teleogryllus; species Teleogryllus occipitalis. The sequence goes on along the minus strand of BLKR01001587.1, from coordinate 225,514 downwards.
GGAATTTGCTAGGAAGATGATTAGGATGTGGAGTAATTAAATGTACTTCATGCTATCTGATCTGTTAGATACTCATCTCAAACATTACAGAAAAGAACACGAGAAAGCATTTGTCAAAATGTTTGACTCAGACATCTGTGACAGGAAGTTTGGTAATCCGGTTTTGCTATGAGTCGCCTAGAGATCGTCAAGTCACCCATAACAAATCCTATAGTACCATACAAAAGAACGATATTACTAATTTCCAATAAACGCGGAAATTAAAATAAAACTGCAATATACGGTCACATAAGAGGCGTATATTTTTTCGTTAGCCAGGAACTCAAGAAAGCTACAAAAACAATTAAACAACAACAAATAATTAATGGTTTTAATTTACCTATTTTCACACGCGTACTGACTGATATCTCATGTTCAGTGCGCTACTGCATGTGACGCAACTGACATCATGCGACACCAAGGCTCAAAGGAAGAGACCGCCCAGCATTAAACATTTGATATTGCGTTGTTGCGTTGTGCAACAGACTTTTGAAATATAAAGAACGGTTGTACTATATAATCGTCTATAACATATTATGTTATTGCAGTAAAGACTGTTTTTGTTAAAATTTTTAGTTAATTTTTCAAGTAGAGTTTTTATTTAATGTTCTTGGGCAGAATGCGCGCGACATTTTGAAAAATCATTTTGTGTAGTTTCGTGCAGCAGCATTTTGGCTTCTGAAAACCACTTACTAGTCACTTATTTCACCATGTGGTGACATAGTGAACCAAATTCCGTACGTTTTCCCTTAAGAGTTCCCATTTTGGCTACAGCACCCAGATAAAGGAATGTTTTTCATAGCATGTGTCGTGCACGTGCCGTATGTGTGCAGTACGTGATGGCCACTCATTTTCAAAGCGGCTCTGCTGTAAAGCTACTGGCTGGTGGCGGGCTGAGAACTGGGGCGTAAGGATGGAGTGCGAGAGCGGCGACGGAGCAGTTACGAATCGAGGAAGTGCTCTCCTGCCCCGCCCCCACCCCGCCCCCACCCCGCCCCCACCCCGCCCCGCCCCCACCCCACCCCAACTCCGCCCCCACCCCGCCCCCACCCCGACCCCACCCCGACCCCACCCCGACCCCACCCCGCCCCCACCCCGCCCCCACCCCGCCCCCACCCCACCCCGCCCCCACCCCGCGCCCACCCCGCCCCCACCCCGCCCCGCACGCACCCCCGCTCCGTCGGCCGCCGATGCGCCCCGCCCCGTCCCCGCCCTGCACGCATCCTCGCTCCTTCACTCACCGCCGGCGCCTCGCCCCCCTTCTCGCCCCCCCACCCCCGGGGGCCTTTTATGGCCTGCGCGGCTGCGACAGTTAATTCTGTCACTCCGCTGCAGTGTGCGGGAGGGGCCACATACCGCACACGACGTGTGGCGAGAAAGCGGCTGCGAGTTGAACGCGACTTTTTTGTAAACAATCATATCCGGCATCGGCATTCTTTGCTCTAAGCAAAGGCGTTTAACTTTGAAGTAGCTCACTAGAGGCCATCCATTCACCGTACATTAATCACAAATTGATGAAGATCAAAAGTTCGGAATTCATGTTATTCTAATTTTTAGCTATTTAACTGGTTAGAAACGTGACACACTAAGCAATTGTGAGTTAAGGAACAACGAGACACATGGTGCTATTCCTGCCAGGTTCCAATTAAACAGCTTATTTTCAAAGTGATATGTCTCCAAGAAACACGTTTTTTTCTGGGAGGGAAAGAGTTTACATTCAGCCTTCAATTTCAAGATAAGATTCAATGGTTTTCGGATACCATTCTACATAAGAGAAACGCCATTTTTTATCACAATATTTGGCAGGACGATGAAGAAGCACCTTAAGAATATTTTCGTACTTAAAATGTGAATCTGAAATGGAGATACGTCATTCAAGAAATAATATTTTCAATTCCATTTTATCCACGATCAAGTTTATGCAGTATTCGAATCCACAACTTCATTTTTTACGTCGAGTGGTTGTCGTTCAACATCGGACGTATAAAGGTCGGGTAACTTCATAAAATTCAAATTTAACTCCAAGAAAAAGCTAATTTTCTCTTTGTAAGGCTAATTTTTGTCAATATTTAATTGTTTCCAAGGTTGCTAAATTAAATAGAACATTTGAATGACATTTCGTGCGATGCTTCTACGTTTGAAATAAAATACGTGTGACGGGAAAAATTTGAAAATGAAATTTCCCCTTTTTCATTTTGACTTCTTCTAGAAATAAAACATTGAAGCAGATATATAACGGATCCGATGATTTAGAGGCACGTACATGTAAAACGGAATACATTTATTGACAATTACAAAGAACGCCCCTCGCATTTTCAAACCAAGTAACAGTGAAATTACGATGTAGGAAGCCAAAATAAATATTTTTCACGTTAAAGAAAACAAAAAAAAACTGAATTGACACTACTGGCTCCAATACCACATTCATCGGGGGTAATGAGATCAATTAAAGCCACATCATTTTCCATTTAACTCAGAAAAGGTGTTATTCTTGTTTATACAATAAATATAATAAGTCATTCTTCATAAACAAAATTAGACTACTATTTTCTTATTCTCTCTTTTAAAATAATTAATTTTCTTTTACACAAAACGTGCATCAAAATGAATCCCTTTTAGAACAATATGCACAGTCAAGAAGTGTAAAATTGTTACACTTTTTACATGAAATCGTACTTTCATTCCAATTACGAAGAATGAAGCAAATTGTAAGTGATTCTCCATAATATAACCATCAACGCTTTCATGACAAATTAAATTTGAATATGAGTCGATGAGTCCATCGACAATATTTTAGCAATCTAGGTCTTTCCGCTTTAAAACAATTCTTTTCTTAGCCTTCACTTACATTTCTTCCCGTTTCTTCTGAACTTGGAGATTTTAATTAGGAGCTACTTTTCCCTCTCCGTGATTCGTGTTTGTTTTCGTGGTATTCTTTAAGAATAACAACAATCAGTGTTTGCATGTTATATGTAGTTTGTTATATGTGACATTTTAAATGGAATTATTTCCGGGGCAATTAAAGCCAGGCTCCAATTATCCCACTAAAATGGTTCTCATTACCCAATCATCACCATTTCTATTTGACAATTTTGAAAAAATATTTAGCAAATTATTTACACCCATATCAATGTTATGTATGATGCTCACTTGTTTCACTCTCTTGTTTATTTTAATGCTAGCAATAATTTCAGGGCATCAGTCAAAAACAAAACACGTGTTCTTCTCAGAAAACGGAGAAGCACTCAAGTAGAAGAAAGACAAAGCTTTCAAAGGAAGAGTCAAGTCCAAGCTCAGTTTTCCAGCGCGTCTAATTCAAATATTTTTAGGAGAGCTTCCAGATTCCTGACAGATACCGCTTTCCCTTCAAGACCAAATAAAATAAGCCATATGAGCTAGAGACTGCTACTAAATGTATGGTAATAAGCTGGGAAGTGAATATGAGCAAGGCTTTTTAATATACAACAACGCCATTATACACATGAAATACGTAGGGTAAATATTTAGTGATTGCCCCGTCGTCTCGTCCGCATTGTTTTGCGAGTAAATTGCATTAACGAGTAATCGCCAGACGTTTTAATTGCATCCTGCATGAAATTGTTAATTTTAAAACCATTCGTGCCGCATATCGCTTCGCATGCCGTAACGTTATTTATGAGCGCATTCAAAACGAGAGATCATCTGTTGGGGCGTAAAATATTTAAATGGACGTGTTCGCAGACCATGCGTGAAAGAAAGGAATATCCACGAGGCCTAAGCGGGACAGACAATGCATAATGTAACCTCCTCTCTTTGCCGGTTACATACTTTTGCTTATAAACTTCGTATTTTGTATTCAAAAGTTTCGCAGATTGACTCCTATTTTTGCTAATTTATATAATTTATCGTACGAGCAGAAATGGGATGATAAGAAGAGACAAGTAATCAAAACATTTTATTTCATATTATTAATGTTGACCCCAGGGAATAATAAAAATGAAATTACAAGAGAATAAAATGCAGAGAATTTTATTATGTAGATATTGCACACCAATTGATTATAATATAGTTTGTAGAAATTTATTGTTTACTTTATTCTGTAGTTACCGCTTCAAAGACTTTCCTGTTATGTGTTTTGAGTTATTTGAGTATATCACACCTAATCTGCTTGCGGAAAGGTATAGAAATATAAAATTTGGCGATCAGTTTTGTGTTTTCTTTTTACGCAAACTATACAATGCTCGGATTCATTATTTTAAGTTTCGTGGAATATATTTTTTTCTTTTAATGTGTAAACATTTTGTACTAGTATTAATGTAAATAAGAAGAACCCTTTCAGTGTGATTCATGTAAATTACAAATAATTTAATTTCACTACTAATTACTTATTATTGTGTTGACAAATACATTACTTTGCAAACAATTACCAGATTTGACAAAATATGAACAGTTTAGAAGAAATACCTTTTTCATAAATCTATAAATTAATTATTTCGTTTTCGTTTTCCATTTGATGAACTATATAAATGAATTCACTAATTTATTCCCCAACAAACTAACGACTGAAAGATCATTGCAGTATGGTATCATTATACCAGATTGCAAATATACATCAATGATCCTGTGGTACATATCTTTTTACGACCCTATTTACACGCTTCCTTTTGACGAACGATTTCGAGAGTTTTGGCAAAGGCGCGCATGCGCACAGTGACTGTGCCGCCCCAGAAGCTGTGCGCATGCGCACGTTCTCTAAACCTCTCGAAATTGTTCGTCAAAAGGAAGCCGGAAAAAGCGGGTCTACGGGTATAATTGTGCCCTCCATTTAAAAGAGAATGGTTGGAGTCGTATCATGTACATGTAAGTACATACATATCACGCGGCATTTAGAGTGGCAAACTGGACAGAAACAACAGTGGAAATGCGTATCATTCCTAATGGCAACACTTTCTCTTGGTGCATCATGAATATTCTTTTGATATCTCTGCATCACTGCAATATTCTGTAAAATTTATCGTTTGTGATATAAATCACTTATTTCATTAAAACCTCTTTCCTCTCGCTTCGTATCTCTGAGAGCTCTTGCCTTGTTGCTGGGGAAGGGTTGCGTAATTACACGCTTTCGCTCCCAGCGCTTGTTAGAGTTTTCTTTCTTATTTTTAACGCTCGCCCGTTATCTTTTACGTGGAAGGGATAAGGTTCATAAAAATGGTTTTTTAAACCACAAAATACTAGTACGTGAGATAATCGAGTATACAAGCATAGTTACGTGCCTGGTATCAGGTATTTATTTTCGTTACTACTTTTTCACAATTAAACATGTGAAAGCCAAAATTTTTAAAAATAGACAACCACAATTTCTATTAGTAAAATATATCATATTTAATATTTATATATTAGTAAATTAAATCATAATAGTAAAATTACCCGTCGAGTTTTGTTAAGTTTAAGGTTAATATATTAAAGATATTGTGATAATATTCACCTTATTCCTCATCATATCAACATGATTGTTGAAAACTTAACGTATTTCAGACCAAATAAAAAATTTTATAACACTTCATCTCTCATTCTACTTTGTTAACTTCGCATTATCCTTTTTATTTACTGTTAATTAATTTTCTTTGAAATGGTTTAAAGTAGCAAATGAAATACAAAAAGTCTTATTATTAAAACACACACGAGAATCTTTATAAATCATCTCTCAGTATAAAATGATAATTTGAAATATTTGATATTTCAGGCAAAAAGAAAATGCTAGGGATGTTTGTAAATTGCTTAGGAGTTCTTGTTGATATAACTATTTTATAAATTTGTAAGTTCCAATACAAAAAAATTAAAAATTTCGTTTCTGTTTATTATAAGATTCAATTGATTCTTCATATTTACGATTTTCATTTTTATAAGGTAAAATATCAAACAATGGAACCTATGTATTTAGACACTTTTATTTTCGTCCCTAAAATATTAGATATCTTCGATTTTATATTATCAGGACTTTTTCCAAAGTATTTGGATTTAGATATGAATTTGAGATAGTCCTTCACTGACAAAACGAATAAGTTCAATTAACTTAATAAACATTATCGAATCGTACTTCATCGATCGTTACGTTATACTCCATTTTCTCTCCTCAATCGTTCTGCTCAGACAACAAATAAATAAATAAATAAATAGGAAAGGTTCTTTCAATCATCAAGATGTAAAATACCATTCAACACTAAATACTTGCTCTAAAGTGAAAGCTTATTGGTCCCATTCTCAAGAAAAGCTACACTTTTCTCTTCGTTTGTACTTATTTTAAATAGAGTTAATTCACTTGGCGAAGCGTTACAGCACGTGCGCACAGATGTCGCTGCTCCTCGTGAAAGGACTGGAAACCCACTCACGCGCCGGGGCTATTTCCTGGGGAATAATCGCCTCCTCCGCTTCCAGAACCTCCCGCCCTCCTTTGTCTCGCATTATCACCTCCCGCACTCGTCACCCGCGCGCCCCTGGGGCGCCGCCCACTCGTTTTTAAACCGCACCTCGTCAAGCGGAAGTGACGTGCCGGAAGGAGCGTGCGTATAAATCTCCCGGGCGCGCGCGCGCGGCGCCGTTTGCGTGCGTAATAAGCGCTCCTTAGGCGCCGCGTCGATTGGCGATCAGCAAACCAAATGGCCGCGTTTTGCCACCATCCCCCACCCCGCACCCGTGGCGGAAGGGGAACGGATAGGATGAGGTGGCGGAGGCGGGGGAAGACGAGGGACTGGAAGAGGAGGCTAAGGGGGAAGTAGAAAAGGAGGCAGTGGAGGAGACAATGAGAAAGTGAATGTGAAGGAAGACGAGGTGGAGGAGGGATTGAAAGAGGGTGTGGAGGAAGAGAAGGATTTGAAGGCAGAAGAGGGTATGGAGGAGAATTCAGAGAAGGAAAACGATGCGGAAGAGAAGATATATGAAGGTTGAGGAGGAGAAGGAAATCTAGGAGATGGTGGAGGAGTTGGAGGAAATGAAGGAGGTTGAAGAGGTGAAAATGGTATTAAAAGAGGGTGTGGAGGAAGAGAAGGATTTGAAGGCAGATGGGGATATGGAGGAGAATGCGAAGGAAGGAGGAAAAATATATGGAAGAGAAGATATATGAAGGCTGAGGAGGAGGAGAAGAAGGAAATCTAGGAGATAGTGGGGGAGTTGAAGGAGGAAATGGAGGATGTTGCAGAGCTGAAAGTGGTGGAGGAGGACGGGGAAGTGATGGATGAGGAGATAGAGATGAAGAAGAAAATCGGGATGATGTGGAGGAGGTGGAGGAGAATGCAGAGATAGTGTGGAGCAGGTCAAAGAAGGAAGTAGTGTGAGAGGAAGACGCAGAAGCTTCAGTGTTAGGGGGACGAGGATGAGGCAGTGAATGTGTAGTGTGGGAATGGCGATAGATCGCAAGCATTGGCGGGGGTGACGGAGCGGCTGTGTCATCTGCGGTGAGGGCGACAGCGTGTGCTACAGCGCGAGTGCGTGTGGCAGTGGCTGCGGATGGCGGTTTCGTGGGTGGCAGCGGTCGGGGGGAAGGGAGGAGGGTCGGAGGCGGTACTGACACTGCGAGAGAAAGCGGAGAACGGTGATAACTCCGTGCTGTATATTTTTGCATCGCGACGTGGCCCTATGTTAATGCTCGCTCCCCGAAAGTCCTCCCCATCCCCCAGTGAGGTTTGGCGCCTCCCGTTCGCCACGCCCTCCCCTCCCTCGGCTGCCGTCCTCCTTCCGACCCGAGCTCCACTCTTCCGCATTTGCGCCTTTCGCTGCTTTACTGTCGCATTTACGAAAGTGAAATTTCCCGAGTCACTCCCACTATCCGACACGCCATCTCCTTCATCGTCTTGGTCTTCGTTTCTACTTCACTGCTTCTCTTCAGTTTGAAGGTCAACCTTAGCTTTATCGACTTTCTTATTTCTTTTGTTTCAACTATTTAGATGTTTAACTCAATTTAGGTATTCCTCTCCTTTCATCTATTATTACTTCCTGTACGCTTGTAAAATATTTCTCTTAAACAAATACTCTCAAAAATAGTATTCTGTTATATTTTTAAAATAACATACTGAAAACGTACTTTTTGACTTATGAGATACGTAGTAACCATCCCTGTATGTCTTCCTCTGGGTACTGTATCATGTTCATGTCTTCCTCTGGGTACGCTGCCTTGACTTTCAGATATGTATTCAGGAATGTCATTCTAAATTATGGCGATGATATTAATGATGACGGAGGTGCGGACGAAGACGGTATGACAGCTTTACAATGAATTTGAAAATGTACGATGCGTCACCTTTTCAAATGTTCTTGTGTTACGACATGAATGTATACATTTTGGAGTTCTGTGTAACTCGTGAAAAAGAACAGTTGAGGGAAGAATCGGCATGAATCGTCAGTTACCATGAACGCGAGGTTGTTGAGGGAAGAATTGAGTTGAGTTCGCTAGAGAATACGTGTAGGACTCTTGAATGACCATGTGATATCAAGTAGATAAAACTCGAATAGTAAAGACGTCGAGGAAGATTAGATAAAAACCTAATAGTAGCGAAACCTCAGGGAAGGATAATCCTAAAGTGGAAACGGAGCAGATAAAATTGCAATTGATCCCTTATGTATGAATTCATGAACAATTTAGTTGTTTTGTGTTCAGAACTTGAAGTGTTATTTTTTTTAACTGCCTCAAGAGAGAGGCCAACCGATAGCAGACCCTACAGCTGCAGATGATTAGTTATAGGCATTAAAAATGGTCGCGGGCCCTTCATATGCATACGCTTTTGAGGGAACGTAAGGTTTAGAAGAATCGTAAGACCTTTACTTCAGACATAAAATGTGGCGACTTCTCCTACTTTGCCTCTCGTTCTCTTGTAGCACCTATGTTTGTTGTCCAATTCTGATATCCCACAGCCCCGACATCTCCGTCCTCCCGCTGCCCCTGCCCTGGACGCCAACGGCTGGTGCCTGTTCGTCGAATTTAGGATAAGTTTAATGTCCGTAGGTTTGATCAACAATGCAATGTAATCAAAACTTTCTTCACACTTAATGCACTTACACAAATGACAACATTTTTATAACAAGTTCATTTCTATTTTAACCAATTTTAACTCCATAATGAATATAGATAAAGAAATAAATAATAAAAACTATTAGTATATCAAAGTCGTTTTATGAATTTTACTCGAATCGTAAAAGTAATATCTGATGTGAGATGATGGAAAAACGAGTTCATTTTAGTTCGAAGAATGAACAGAGATGTTCTGTTTATCGATGAAGTAAATTATTAAATAAATCATTCATGATGTTCTTAATATTAATGTTAAATTCAAAATTATTTCTAATTCCTTTTCATACGCAGAGTCTTCTTTGGTACTTTCTCTCGACCTCTTTCGCCTTTTCTTCATCTTTGCCTTCTCCTTGTTCTCATCTCTGCCATCACTGACAACCCCGTCCTCCCCACTCCACACACAACCACTGCTCGCCCGTGCTCGCCCCCGCCCCGCCTCCACCCCGCCCCGCCCCGCCCCCGCCCCGCCCCCGCCCCGCCCCGCCCCCGCCCCGCACCGCCCCCTCCCTGCCACCGCCCTGCCCCGCCCCCGCCCCGCCCCGCCCCGCCCCGCCCCCGCCCTCGCCCTCGCTCTATTGGTTCCTCCACGTGCGGTGTCTGCAGCGGACGGTTGCGCCTCTCCCCCTCCACCCCTTCCCCACCCCTCCCCCCTCCGCTACGAGCAGCCGTCACGAGGGGCGGATTTTCTGTTTTTTATTCACCCCGGCCTCTCGCAGTCGCCCGCCGCGCCACTCCATTTAGGAAATCGCGGGGTTGGTGTTGCGTATTTCTTTCTCGGATGTGAGTGGACTGCGGGAAAATGATAATGGATGTCCTCGATGGGTATCTTTGAAACGAATCTGTCGAAAATGTGTTTTGGTCCAGCAGGATATGGATCAAAACAGAAATCTAAATTGCTCACACTTTCGAAGAGAGTCCGCTGTTGAAGATGAAAAGTTATGTTCGAAATTTTTACAACCAAACTTCAAATGCCACGTGCAACGTTTTTTACAATGTATTAAAGGATTAAAATATTTTGTTGTCAGTATGAACTGTAATATTAGGTATTACATAGAATTATATATTAATTTATATTGCATAATATAACGTAGAAATTTTAAAATTATATCGTGAAGAAAAAACTTTACTCCTATTTCATAAAATTATCTTCAAGTAGTCGGAAATAATAATCTACATTAATTGCTAATTAATTTACACGTGTACAATAAACTGGATAATATTTGCTCGCAGGTTTCATCGAAGTGAAAGTACGGGAAGTGTCCAAAAGGGAATATGGGAACTGAGACATGTGCCAGACTCGATAGGAAGGGGAGATGTTTATTGGTTAGACAGTACAACTAGAGACCGGAAAAAAAGCGTTCTGTTATCGGTCTTTCTCTCTGGCTCGCTTTTGTAGCCTCGGAGAGCAAGCGGGCTCCTTATTTGCCAGTGAAATCTATACGTAGGTTACTGTTCAAGAATCGAAGCTGTCGATACCGCTCATTCCCGACTGTTCTCGGCGGTGCCGATGGAGCTGTGAGTAGTTTGCAGTTTTGTGTGTTTCGTTTATGGGAAACACTTCATGCTCAATTACAAAGGATAAAACAATTTATTATAGATTTTTAATTAATTTTATAAAAGGAATAAATTAAACATTGTGTAAAAAATGAGATGACTTACGTGCTAGCAATGTTTGAATTGCACAACTATGCAAAGATGCAACGTGCCCTAAGCGATCAAATTTTAATTCAGTTTTTGTCGCAAACATGTACTACTTTGAATACATAATTCATTCATCTCATTTATTGGAAGAGGAATAAATAATGTGCTTGTGGATATTTAATAGAAATAAGGTGGCCAATTGTCCTCCTTTAGAGAGGACAGTCCTCTTTTAGGTTCTGTTCTTCCTCGGAAAGTGCCCTCTGACCTGTCCTCCATTTCGATATTTTAAAACTGATACGTTAATCTCTCTATTCAGAGATGCCGCGCCTAACTGTTACGCATTACGACGATACATTTTGGAAAGACTCGTTTAGTTGCCAGATCTGTGGAATTCTCGCCGTTCTCAGTAGTTTCAGCTTCAGTATTTCAGATTTTTTGACAAGTTGGAAATCAAGATTGTTGATACTCTAACTGCAGCACTTACCGTAACTTTCAATATGAAGGATATTTCTTGCTCTGAAATTTTCAATATAATATCAGAAAATGATATATTGACAATAAATATTCATTCCATGAAAAATACTCGTTTAATTAAGTAATTAAAAGGGACGTAGGCATAATTACTGTATTTTTGTTTGAATTAATGAAATGTTTCATATATTTACGTTGTTTCCTTAAATGTTTTCGTCCTCCTTTTTATTGTAAAACTATTGGTCGTCTTAATAGAAACACTTGAGCGATGAACGTTGTCGACAGATCCAGTGACGCCTCCAGCATTTGTTTTCCGTTGTCGCCTTTTCGCCCGCAGACATGGAGGGTGCATCCTGATATCTGACCCAGTGTCGGAATCGATCGTTCTCCATAACGGCAGTCCCGGTACTAGCATTTTCAGACTTAGCCGTCTCTAGTGCTCATAGCGGTAACCAACACCGACTCAGTGGTTTTATCTGAAAAGTAGATCCTGGTTGGGATATGTGTGTACATTCTATTTAAAAGCAGATTATTTGGACTCGAATAAGCTGCCTGCGACAGGCTACTAACCCTCTTTTCCAATGTTAAAAATGTAAAAATGAGTAATAGTACATCTTATTAATTCATAGGTTAATGTTAGACTTATTAAATTTATTATTATTATAGTTATTATCATTACAGTTACTAATACTATTTACTATAATTATTGTTATATACATAATCTAACGAGTACTGCCACACTTGTATTGAAGTGAAGTGAAATGGAATGTAGAATGAAAAAGAGAATTTAAGTACCATGCACTGTTGTGAAATGAAGCAGAATAGTAAGACAATCACATTTTACTGTTTTAAAATATGTGTATTGGTTGACATAAACAATTACAGTATTGTTATAATAATAATAATAATAATAATAATAATAATAATAATAATAATAATAATAATAATATTCTCGAGAGAGATTTTCTTTAAAGAGATTAAGAGAGTTAAAAGAGAGAGAGAATTTTAAGAGACTGTCTAAACGTGAATTTCTTCATGATCGTATTTTCTCTGTAACCAAATTTTCTTCACGTGTTCACTGTGTTGTTCCTTTCGCCTCGCTATCTGTTTATATCCTGGCCTCTTCTTGTGGTGCCATAAGTATGTTTTTGATAGTGTCCCTTAATTCTTCTCTATATTCTCAGTGGTGAAGCGTCAGTGTAGGCAGAGTAAACTGAGCTATCCCTAAGAACCATGGAAGAAGGCGAGAAATATCTCTTCCCTAAAAATATAAAATTGTAAATTCATAATGGACATAAATGTAACTTCATTATCTGTGCATGTCTTCTAGAATTCAGTGGGAAATACAGTTATTCAAATTATCGTTTCCATGTTGTCGCGGCAAGAAGTATTATTCCGAAGGACAACAAGGATAAGAGCCCAAACTTTATTGCTTATTTATCCTTGAAAATAGATTTTATTACATGGGAGTTTTCTTTTAATTCAAAATTCAAGTAGTATATGACTTAGTGTAGGGATCACAGAATTTTGAAAATGTGCACACAATTCACTTCTCGCCATAGCACGTCATACGCAGTTTTAACTATTTTTTGACGTAAAATAAATAAAAAAAATTAAAAAATAATGTCGTTTTTAGCTAATTAATACCGTACGTTCGCGCACCAAGTTAATTTTTCTCTTCTTATGTATATTCAATGCGATGTGTCTTCGCCACCGCCCGCTCCTGCGGGTGAGGCTGAGTCTCGTCCGCCTACCTGGAGCGGTAGCTCAGTGCATCAACTGATGTCACTGCAGCGCCTCTGACCGGGAGGTCCTAGGTTCCCACTCTCCACGGCGGCAGGATTTTCCACACTAGCTTGTCAGCTACGTCGAATTCAGTCGCTGCCTGGAGGAGAATTCTAGCGGCCGGCTGCTCTGATCGGTTGTTTTCCGTGGTTTCTCCGATCAACACCAGGCGAATGCCGGAGCAATCCCTACCAAACGGACCACGGACCGCGCGCGATATGTCCTTCCTCTTCCTTGTCCTATCCTCTCCCCTTTCACACACAATTACACTAACATGCACTACACCACCACATAACCCGGGAGACCGGTCGGGAGCTTAGAGCTTGTCCCGGCTGGGGCGGTGCCCCGCTGGTGGGAGAGTCCAGGTTAGGGGGAAACCCCACTAGCCGACGGTAGGTCGGCGCCGGATCTCGCTATCCAGCGGGGAAGATCACTGCCATCTCCCGAGAAAAAACATGCACTACACTAACGGGTTTAATGACCAGAGCAGTTGACGCGCCCGGAAACACGAAAAAATCAATGAATCAATCGTCCGCCTAACACCGTAGGACAGCTTGTAGGCCAGGGACGGGACGCGGGGAAGTGAGCGCGCATGCGCATTGAGTAGCCTGGTTCGGTGACTCGGGCAGAAGTTTAGGCCAGCCTTACAACTGTGTAAGTAATTTAAAGTCTTACCGGCAGGAGCACTCTTCACCACAAGCTTGCGAAAAACTTCCAGAACTGTCCGTTGGAGGTCATTGAGCAACTTCAAGTATAACTAACATTATGAGTAACACATTTATTTATTCCAAATTTCAGAATTAGAATTCCTCAGTCGTTGGTTCATTAAGTATAATATTGAGAATGTTCACTATTTTCTGCCACATTATTGGGCATTGGGTTAACTTTTAATGAAACAAACATTTAAAAAAGGTAGATTTTAAGCATTTATGGCTTGGTATTATTATTATTATTATTATTATTATTATTATTATTATTATTATTATTATTATTATTATTAGCAGTAGTAGCTTAGTAGAAGTTGCAGCAACTTGCTGAATGACACTGCACTAGGAAGATTATAAATCTTGAAGGCTTCGGACTCCCGTATCGCAATGAGTGTGTGAATCCCCCAGTAGTATTGTGTTGTAAAAGATCACACAGGATGTGATTAGTGTAATTTCATTTCATAAGTTAATTGAATAGCGTATTCGTGTGTAGGTTAAAGTGAAATGTCGTTGACTTGCAACTGCATGTCGCTGTGTCTCATTGACAATGAGCACTCTGAAATTAATTAAAACTCATTAACGTAATTCTAAATCGAATAATAGACTCTCCAACTTGGCTACTGTTTTAATAGAATAGAAACTTACTTGTAAATGTTCGCAAGTCTAAAGAAAGAGTGAAGACAACTAGAACCCCTTTTTCTGAAGGAAACCAGACATTCACAATTTATTTACAAAAAACTTTCAAACAATTTAGATGGTCGCAAACTCTTGAAAACAAGGAGTATTCATCAATTATAAGTAAGCAGTTTCATTTAATTTTGTTTTCAATTCTGCAGTAGTCTTAATAATAATAATAATAATAATAATAATAATAATAATAATAATAATAATAATAACTATTATTATTATTATATTTGTAGTCTCTATTGTAGTCTATTCGATATTTCACAAATTAAGTAGAATGTGTGTTTTTACAATATATTCGTGACTCAGCTTATCCAAAAAGTAACGCTTCGCCACTGATTCCACATCATTAATTGTTATATGTGCTTGCTTGAGATCCTCCGTGACTTCTTTTATCCATTTTGCTTTTTCCTTACCTGTATTGATGGTTAAGAATCGGGGTTATTGCTATTTATATTATTATTATTATTATTATTATTATTATTATTATTATTATTATTATTATTATTATTATTATTATTACTATTATTTTAAAATACTGTTAGGTTATATTTTGTTACGGTAAAAATATATTTAATTGTAATAATGTGCATTAACTCCCGCTAACTCTCTTCGATAAAAAATTACTATTACTCTCTACTTTCCTTTAGATTAAAATTACTAAACACAAAAATATTTCTCAGTAAATTATAGAAATTATACAAAAATAAATAGTTTAGTATGATATTAGTAAAAAACAAGATAAATTTCTTTACACTATGTGTTTCAGAAAAAAAATATTGTAGCTATACTCTTTCACTATTTTTAGACAAATGTTCCCAGGAAACAAATAAAACTTTTAACCCGAGTAAATCGAATTCAAACGAAGCTGTATATTATTCAAGGGATCGTTGACTTTCTAGGAATTAAACTCAAAAACAGATAATTATTTTTTCCAAAGTGACTACAATCATATTATTAGCTAATTACAAAAAAAAATCATCCGCAGATTGCTTTTAAGTAATGTTTAGTTGAATTACAGAATAATAAAATCACATATAAATTTTATCATACTACGATTTTGTTTGAAAATAGTATTTCTAACATATTTCCAAAGGAGGTAAGACGTTTATTAATCAGAAGTACCTAATTCAACTTTTATTTTTCCGTATACAAACCTGTATTGAAGAAAAATATCTTAAGATTCCCCCGTTATTGATCTTCAACAAAAGTATTATTTTGAACTACTATCACTACAGAAATTGAAGCAAAAGTAACAGAACATTCAACGTGACTTGATTTTTTTACGACGAAATACTTTTTATACCCTGAGCCCATAAGCTCACGAAGTTCAATTTATTTTCTTTCCTCCCTCCTGCACTGAAAAATTGTCGACATGTAGCGGTGGAAATATGACATTGCTCTTATTTTGATTTGCAAATTAGAGAGCCTCTGTTGAAGATTTATAGAAGTTTTTTAAAGGGACGGTCTTCCATTTGTCAGATATCGACATGTCTGATATTTCTACTATTTACGTCGTCTTTCTGCTACTGCGGATCGTACATTTGCGACGGAATATGGGTGACATTTGTTTTTTAGTTACTGGTTCCAAGAGTCGCATTTTTAAAATCCCCTTTGACGTCACACAACATACGGAGATACGGCATAGCGTTTGCATCTAAGTAGGACTGCTTGGCATGGGCCGCAATTTGGCATCGTATCAATACAGTCGTGCCAACGCACCATCTCGGAATGGAAGCAGCTTTGCGGGATCTGAGCAATCCGTTCTGCCTTTAATTTGGAACGGCCTTCCTGATAGGATTTGTGTTCTTTGTTATGCGGGCTCTCTAGGGAGAACAAGTCGAGAATTGGCAATATCCCCGGGAATACGCCATTGTGACATACAGGATGCTCATACGCAACGCTCCTTATCTAAATTTACAAAGCAAAATCGACGCTAAAAATTGGAAACATTAAAAATATATTTATTTATGTTTTATTGTTCAAAGAATGCTGATATAAATTTCGTACCTAAACTAGGCTTGTACCAAGTATTTACCTTCCTGCACAGTACGTATGGAACATTGTGATAGTGGAGCGAACAATGGAATTTTAACCCATCAGTTGTTGCGCTGGAAATCATAACGTGAGTGGTCACGTGAATTGCAGTAGTAATGTTGAGTAATAGATTAGTGAATACATTGTTATTATCTTACTGTTATGAACAAACAACCTATCCATTTATATAATATAGTCAAATAAGGACATCTAAAAATAGTGATCAGTTGCAAACTATTATAGAATTTATGAACCCTTGACAAATTATAAATACTACGAAATGCTAAACACATTTACTTGTTTTTCTGGTTTAAAAAAATGTAAATAAACAAGTTGGTAGATATGATTTTCAAACGATTCATATATTTTTATACGACATATATTTTTTATATATATATATATATATATATATATATATATATATATATATATGGAGAGTGTGTGTGTGTGTGTGTGTGTGTGAGAGAGAGAGAGAGAGAGAGAGAGAGAGCGTAGATAACCATGTGAGTATACTCTGAATGTATTTAATTGTGCATATCTGATAATCATCTGGCGAAGTTTGTCTGTGAGTGTTGTGGACATACCATCTGAGTGCAATTTCTTACGTGTATTATTTGAAACCAAGTTCAGTCAATTTTCCAGATGTCGACGGTGTTCTGCATAAATGACATTAGAACGCCACGACGAAAGAGTAATCCAAGTAAAGCATTGTTACTGCAAGGCTCACTTCATCGGTAAACCTTTTTACAAAGATGTCAATAAAAAAACGCTTATGATGATTGCTGTAGCACCGTGGAATATCTCAAACACAGGTTATGCAGACTGTCTTTGAAAGAATCGAAACAAGCAGTGCAAGCTATCTTCAACATTTGGAAAATCATCCACATTCTCTAGCCATCAGCCTTCTAGATAATTGTGAAGAAACCTACAGATTACACAGAATTACACCCTTAAAACTAATTCACATATTTTCAAATTCGTACAATACTCTTATATATAGTCACATATATTTCTCAACTTTGACTTGTAACCGAAAACACTAAGTTGACACGTTTTGTTCCAGACGAAAGAAGACGGTGAAACGTACTACTGGGATACATTCACCCACAATAATTTATTGTCAACTGTCATTGTCAACATATTTACTAATTATTTTAATATAAAATAGATCGTAAATTTACTTTGATCAGAATATAAAAAAATAAAAATATCGGTAAACCTTTCAATCACATGGCTATTATAACGTGTTCTGACCTTCTCTATGTTGCCTTTGGTAGACAGTAAAATTATATGCAAAAGTTTCTCAGCTAGAAACAAATAGTGATATGCTGAAGTCATTAAGAACGATAAGGATGATCTTTAAGAAACAGCGGTTAAAATAGTACATTATAAAAGGATGATGCATTAATACACATTACATCCAGTTTCATACGGTACTTTTTATACGACTAATATAAGTTAATCTTTTACATTGAATCATTTCGCAGTCGTTGACATGTAGGATTCAGCCAAGGCCATGTGACCCTACCCTTGCATGCTGCCGCAGGTGGCTGTGGTTACCAGTCTGCCTACAAAGGAGTACTGTTCTAGTCAAATGGGATCAAAGTGAAATTATTATCCAATTTATTTTAAATAATATTCCACGAAAAAATTACTAATAACAAAAGAAATTAAAACTGACAAGCATAATATAATATCAAAGGCAATGTACAAAGTCGAACGAGACATTTTCTAGAACGATTCTCAATTATTAATTAAGTGGCAATACTTCGTTTGTCATAATTCAGTCATAATTATTCCGCAATAGATCGTGAGATGGGGTCTTCCGCAAAAGGTACTGAAAAAATCGCACCAAAACTTTGACAACACTCGCTGTTAATAATGTATCAACGATACTGGATTACAATTGTAATCCACGCGACAACTGAAGGATTAATGACTGAAAACTTTTTAATCACAGATTTTTTAAACGTATTAGAAATTTAACACTAAATACTACAAATTAAGAGCTGTTTCATTATACTATGTTTTTTTGAGTTATATCGCACATTTAAAATCATATTGCGTTTAAAATAATCATATTCCGAATTTTTAACGTATTTTTTATCCTTTCTCTTTAGTTTCATAGATTTCAACTTCATTTCTTGCCAAGGAATTATTCAGTTTTAACTAAAAGTGTATCATATCTCCAGGACAAACCCGGAAGTGAAGAATAGGGCGACGATCCTTTTCAGGAAAATTTATTTAAACGAAATTCACTGTCGTTGTGTCATATGACGCATACAAAATGCAATTAGGAAACTAATTTGTAATCACATTTCATTAGGACTTTGCCTTACTTTTCGTGTGCATACGTGTGATGTTTTTAAAAATATATTCTACTCATTCTAGAAATTAAAAGAGACCTTTAAGTCGGAAAACTAGTTTTATAACTTACTAAGTTCACAAATTTATTCAAACGCTCTATTTGGAAGTAAGTTTCTTATATTTACACTGTCAATCACCAAAACACACAATATGGTGTTACTGACCAGGTACTGAGAACTCCGCTTTAAACAATCCTCAAACTCAATCTTTGAATGTCCCCCAATTCGACCTTCAATTCAACGTGCTCCTCCCGAACGACATCAGCTCACCCGTCGAAGTGATTCAGGGCGATGCGGATATCGGATTCGCCTCAGACGGCCGCCAGAACGCGCAACGACATTTAAAATAATTAGTGCGGACCGCCATTGTGCGCAGTGTCACGTCGCGAGCCTTATGACGTCCGCGAAGCTGTGCGGGCTCCAGCGCGCGGCCGCCATTTGCATATTATAATGCAGCGCACATCGACGCCCATCGAAGCGACGGCCGAATTCAGCGCCCCGACGTGCAAGCCGCCCCCGCCGCCCCCGCCGCCCCCGCCGCCCCCGCCGCCCCCGCCGCCCCCGCCGCCCCCGCCGCCCCCGCCGCCCCCGCCGCCCCCGCCGCCCCCGCCGCCCCCGCCCCCCCCGCCGCCCCCGCCGCCCCTGCCGCCCTCGCCGCCCTCGCCGCCCCCGCCGCCCCCGCCGCCTCCACCGCCTCCACCGCCCCACCGCTCCACCGCTCCCGCTCTCGCCGCCCCACCGCCCCGCCGCCCCCGCCGCCCTCGCCGCCCCCGCCGCCCCCGCCGCCCCCGCCGCCCCCGCCGCCCCCGCCGCCCCCGCCGCCCCCGCTGCCCCCGCCGCCCCCGCCGCCCCCGCCGCCCCCGCCGCCCCCGATGCCCCCGCCGCCCTCGACGCCCTCGCTGCCCCCGCCGCCCCCGCCGCCCCCGCCGCCCCCGCCGCCCCCGCCGCCCCCGCCGCCCCCGCCGCCCCCGCCGCCCCCGCCGCCCCCGCCGCCCCCGCCGCCCCTGCCACATTTGCCGCTTTCACCCTCTCCACCTACCCAGCAAACCCAGCCCGCCTCCGCCCATCCACCCCAGTTGCCTCGGCCCTTCTCGCTGGCCCCGCACCTCCCGCCTACTTCACCACCCCTGCCGCCCTCGCCGCCCCTACGCCGCTGTCTCCGCCACCCACGTCGCCCTCACCTCCACCTACCCAGCACACCCCAGCCTGCCCCGTCCCCTGCTGCACCGTTTGGCTGCCTCGACCGTGCCACCGACCCAGTACACGGCAACGGCACTAACCGCCATCCCCACTGCCCCTGCGGCCCTCGCCCCCTCACCGACCCCTACGTAGCCGCCCCTGCCGGCTCCCCGGCACTCTCGTCGTGCCCACCGTCATCTCCATCTATTCAGCAACCCCACCGCACCCGCCCTTACGCTGCCACCCGCTCCCCACAGCTCCCCCTCGCCCGGCACCTCCTCACTGCTGCCGCACCATGCGCACTCGCCGTCTCCATGGCCTCCAGTCCCCCATCGCCTAGCCTACTCTACCGCAGCCGCCTCCACTGCACCGGCCAACCTCTCAACCCCCAGCCAATTACCAGACTTCCCCGCTGCCGTCTCCACAGCCCTTGCTGACCTCATCCCCCTACCAGCGCCACCCCCATCCTGACGGTCCCCGCTACCTCACCTTCCATGTCCTCATTCTTCTCCACCGCCCCCAATCGCCCCCTCGCTCTTCCCACCCTCCGCCTCCCAGCTCCCACTCCACCGCCTTTCCGAGCCCTCTCCTCTCCTCTTCCCCTTGTCCGCTCCGGCCCCGCCATGTCCCCGCCACCGCTTCATTGTGAGTTTGCGGAGCGTGCTCAGCCCGCCTGATGGAAGAGGCGAATTCAACCCCCACCCCCACCCCCAGAAGGCCGGGGACATTCGTTCTGCATGATGACAAGGCGCCCCTCGCTGCAGATCGGGTGCAGTACAGCCGCCGCCGGAGGAACACTGGCCTAGAAACTTGGCGAGTGTTACCGGAAAGGGCTTTCCCCAAATACTGCATGCGCCATTCGCGGCTCATGTGAGGCGCCTTTGCGGTTGCATTAGACCAATCGGAATGAAGGGTGTCGTTTGCATGCTTTAGCTTATTTCTCTTTCCTTTCGTCACGCAACTTTTAGTCATTTTCGTTTCGATCGTACTACTTAGTATTACATTGGTCGCAAGTCAACCTCTCAGTTATTAGGATGAAATTGACGAGAGTGATATAAATTATCATCCACGAAATTTCATCACATTTATTCAGGTGTTCTCTTAGCCCGACAGAGCTCGCGTTGAATATTAGAACCGGAATAATCGCACTGGGTCTGTGAGAACCAGGGACTTCTTTTTATTTCTATGGAGAACCATGGGATATACGTAATTTTTTAATGAATACATATAATTTATACAGTATTTGGAGTGCATTTATGGCACGTAAACATGGAGAAAGTATACATAAATTAACGAAAATTTTAGGGCTTTTGTTAATTTATAAAATTACTAGAAATTTTTAATATTTTCGCAGGTTAATGCTAAAAATTGTTAATGCTTCAACTTTTTAAGGGAAATATGTTTTTAAACTAGTGATAAAAGTATAAACAGCCCTTTTTAAATATTTATTAAGAAGACATTATACTCGAAAATCTTTGCTCAGGCGCCCCTCACAGAGAGGACAGAAATGTGCTCTTAGGAAAAAATTGAGCAAAAATACTCGCTCTTGGAATAAAAATAGTGAGTTTTAATGTATTTTACTTCAACTTTTTCCTCTTTACCCTTTCCCTAGAATTTGTTTAATTGCAAAGCTAGTAAATGTTGACTCTTCGTCCCTAATACCACTTGGTATGGTACTTGATACAGCACAACTGGTAAGCTCATCTGTGACAAGTTTAACACTCCGGTTATTCAAATATAGTGGGATATAAACTCCCAAATTATTGATATAATTAAAAATGAAGAAAAATAAAAGTTAAAGACATTTGTTATAATGTAGTTTACGTCTCAAATTTCTAGCGCAACTGTAAATAGCACACATCTCTACTACGTCGATATCCTTCCTCTTCACTATTTATTTATTACTGTCTACTAATTTATTAGTGTTATTAAAGGTGTCATCATCCCTTCCCTAGAAAATATCCTCACCTGCAAATTATTTTCATCTATTCATAGCTTACTCTACGAATTCATTTCCAAACTCCCTAAAAACATGAAATTCCATTTGCATCCTTTTCGTGATTCAATTTCATTAAATATATTGAAAATATATATTTTTCAGTTAGCTAAACTATATCTCAGAAAGTGATAATGTTATTACAATAAGTGACATGATTAAACCTCGATTTAATAGTAAATGGAACTTGCTCCACGTGTTGTTACACCACTGCCTACAGCGGATTTTCAGAACCCAGCAGGTCTGAAAAACATTTATTTTTCAAACCTGTTAGGAAAATGTCATCGCTTATAACTCAGCAATACAACTAGACATAATATAGGAAGGTACTAGGAATGACAAATCTCTACCGCGCAGCCTTCTACCGAAGATAAAGTGAATTAATTGATCTGGGTTCCAAGGATCCGGCGTGGGTTCTGCCGTGTTAAGAGAGTAGACAGAAAGTGTCAAAGGAGAGGAGAAGATAACCCATGAACACTATTCAGGAAGCAGTCTTTAACTCTGAATTCACACTTCAACTTCACGTGCGCCTTATATACTCTTAATCGGTGAAGACATATGTTGCTGGAGCTCAATGTTATATCTCTCCGTTGTTTTCAGCTATATTTCCTTTTTTGTGAAAATTTCACCGGATCTAAAAAGCTCAAAACAGCACGTCATGTTTCAGAGTAGTAGATACTTCTTCCGAAGATTGCTCTAGGAACAATTTCACCTCCACAGAGAACAGAAATGACACATCAGGCTAAGAGATTCTCTGGTAATAAAATTCCACTTTTTTATCTAACTTGGATAGTTATATCAGTATCAGGTATATTAGTATTTAGGTATTGATACTGATATAACTAGCTAAATTATATCAGTATCAGCAGTTATGTTAGTATCAGGTAGTTGCGTGAATTACTTACTCCTTTAAAAGGGGATAGCCACATCAATCATTTGGATGCTCCTTAATGCTATATCCGCCGGTACGTGTTCAGATCTCTGATTATGCGTCGTGTCATTTCAGTTACCATTTTCATGCACTCATGAATTTTATCATGGCATACATTGTTCGTGAAGTTATTCATTATATGAACAAGAATCTCTTTTCGAGTGGTGGAACTTTTTAGTAACCTCAACTGCGAGCATAAATGTGATCAGAGATTATTGATTTGTGTGTCCAAACATCAATCTGTACATAGTCGACGGCGTATGCTCAGTTAACCAATGAAAACGAAGTTTTTAAATGCTATTCATTGCTTCTAAGCATTGCGAAATCAAGAAGAAAACATAATTTAAAGCAAATTAAATGTGGCTCTGCAACAACAGAAATGTTGTTCACCAAAACCACTCAAAAAGACTTTCCAATACGTAACACACATGCTGCTCAAACACAAAAATAAAATACTCTTAAAATTGCAATAAATTAAATATTTTAACAAAAACAGTCTTAATGAATTCAGTAAAAACATAGTATGAATGGATACAGAGGACAACACAATGCCAAGAACATTAAACAAGTTTTTGTCCCATAACGCAGAACGTGAATAGCAAATATTTAATGGCGAATGGCCACTTCCTTGCAACCTTGCTGTCACGTGATGTCAGTTGTGTAGTAAGAAGCGACGCAATGAATATGAAAATTCAATCGGTATGCGCATTATAAGAACAATAATAGGCAGAATAACACAATCAAATATTTGCATTTTTCAGACACAATCCAAATAGTTATTTTGTTTTTGTATTTTTCCCAAGTTCTGAATATCTAATGAAACTGGAGACACTTCTCAAACGACCGCAGGACGCAAAGTGTTTTTTTCATTTTTTAGCGTAATGGAAATTAATAACATGGATGGTAAATTGAACTACTATATATTTATTTGTTTCATTTTTCTAGAATATAATTTTATTTTTAAACAAAAAATTACTGCTTATAAATGTTAACATTGTTTAGATTATGCATTCATTTCCTAGGAGATTTGATTTAGAGTGTGCATTGGCATTATATTTTTTAAAAGTCTGCAGTTCTAACTAGACATTAATTACCAGATGAGCAACATAGATTTCAGCGTGGCAGTATCGTCTCTCTCTCTCTCTCTCTCTCTCTCTCTCTCTCTCTCTCTCTCTCTCTCTCTCTCTCTCTCTCTCTCTCTCGACTTGATTATCTTTTGAAAATTGCAGAAACCAATACATTTTGCTGTTTTTGTTACTCCTTTTTTCTTACAAAAATATTTTCCCAACTGATTCAACATAGTTTGCCCAACCGTACTGGTGATACATTTTAAGCAATATATTTACATGATGGGATAAAAAGTCCTTTATAATACGAGTGGTCAAAGTGACTTCATTTTGCGAGTAGGAAAAGTTGAGATACGAGATCGATAGGCCGATTGGCGCAATCCTACGAGCAAAATAAAATCTCGTTTACCATATTTGTCTTATCTGCCATATCTGTCATACACTACTTTTTATACAGTCTTACTGACTTTAATTTTATTTTTATAACTTAATGGTACATGAAAGTCAGTAGTAGCTGATGCGGGCAGGTGAAATTATTGTTTTCTTTCTGCCATTCACACATCTATCTAACCTCTTCAGCATCGTCTCACTTGTAGAGCAAAAATATTAACTTTTAGTGCTCTGTGCATGTCTTTTACTACTGGCTGTCTAAAAAGTTATTTATGCGTCGTTCCAATGTTGACTACCCACGTATCGAATTTGTGTACATTTTCATATGTGACTCAAATGTCATGGGTAATGTTTACCGTCTTTTGTTACCATAGAATATTTATTAAAAAAGTAGAAAGATTTCTAGTTATTTAAAGCATTTTAATTAATAAGTCAGAGACAATACCAATATGTTTCCAAATTTTCCTATAATATAACGCATTTATGACTGTATTTCAATTCAATTGGAACAGTATAATTTTTCATATTTTCGTGTTATTTTCATCTGGATAATGGACGAAAAATAAAATTCTATCTGGAACCAGATTTTCTACAATAAAAATATTTCACGATGGACATTTCGTCAAAACATTTCCTTTACTACTCGAAGAAGGAATACACCGCGTTTCAAGTGTCACACTTGTATCGATACTTAAACTAACGGAGGCGTATTACTTTTATTTCGGTAGCTATAAAAGTCCTTCAAAAGAGTTCACAATCGATCATAAAAGCGAAATATCTTTTCCACCGAGGAGAGAATTCCGTAACAAAAGTATCAAAGAAGTCTCGACTCAGGGTGAAGCCTTTCACAGAAGTGAATGGAGTTGATCTTCCCATAAGTGACAGAGAGACACAATCCAAGCGTTTGCAGCCAATGGAAGCACACGACATGAAATGTTACTACTGATTCTGTAGTTTTGTAAAGAATGAAAAACTCCGAGAATATCGCCGCAAATACATGAAAATTTTGTTGAAGTTCAAGATCGAACGAACTTCGTAAACATACGAATGTGCGCTTGGCGGGATACGAACTCGCGGTTATTTGAGCGAGGCGCGTCTTAGAGGCCACAGCCCCCTATGTCGCCATGATTATTTTACAATGTTAGAATATCATGGTTACACGGTTTCTATTAGTCAAGGTTACCGATATTCCAGGTAGTCCTCAGCCCGAACATATCAGTTAATGACTTTCCGGATAAATCATGTATTTCCCTATCATTACACCATATCCCAAAGAAACAAACTACAATGGCTCAGAGGCAACACCATTTCTTCTGCAGCATCGTTGTCTAGTAGGTCCTAGGGTTCGAATCCCTACGAATTGCGAATTTTTGGCTCTAGCTGCATTGCTGGATAAAAATAAACATTCATAAATTGCAAATAATCCAAAATCAATATCTAAGGAGAATAACAAATGCACCACGGTATATTACAAACAATCAACTACATAAAGAATTTAATCTGGAGCAATTAGCCCATCACATCACAAACCTCTCCTCAAACTTTTATACAAACCTCATGCAAATACCATCTCTATCCGAATTCACGCTGGGCATAAACCCCATCCACATCACAAGAATAAAAAACAAGTATCCATTCCATGTTTTTCTAAAATTGTTCTCCAAAATGGAATAAACAGAGGTGCCTGTAACGGTTTCCTCATCCAATGGATTAGATATAAGAAATTAGTTATAAGTTAGTTTCTAAGCCACCAATGCATGTGACAAAGTTGTTATTATAACTGAACCATGTATACCTCTTAAAATATAATAAATAAAAAAAACATTGCTGGATCGAATTCAATTGGGTCTGAAGAGTTCCAGCAGCCGGACGCCCCGGTCGATAGTTTTCCGTAGATTTTTAGATCGAAGCAGGCGAATGCTGGTGCAATACCCTAACAAACGAGCCACGGATCGTCTGTGATATTTCCTTCCTCATCCTTCACCCCTACTTGCTCCTGACGGATATAAATACATGCACTACACTACCACACTGGCATAACCAGTCAGGAATATAGCTCTTGTTCCGCCCTGAGGCGGAGTCCCACTGGGAAGATACGTGCGGAGAAAAACCCCACACGATATATGTGTGGGCGGCGGTTCTCTTCTTTCAGCGCCGTAGCAAAGTACCTACCTCACGGGATAAAACGTGAGCAACACTTACGGACTGATGACCTCAGTTACTGACCGGAATAAATACCGACTCACGAAGGATCGAATCTGAGACTTTGGAGGGCGCCTGATGGGTGTGGCGATCTTTGTGTTAAACTTTCCGAAGTTTGTGACGAGTCGGAGCTTCTTATCGACCCTCAGAGAGAAGAATTTTCTCACAAATAAACAAATTAACTGTTAGCTTACCTCAAGCGAATGGTACCGACGTTCTTCTTCTTAATTCTTCTATAAATAATTCGAAATATAAGATTTCCAACTAGAAGAAGAAATGTATTTTTGAATAATCTAATAGGCATAGGTTGTTTTTTAATTTCATACTATGGTTAATAGTTCATTCACGAAGTCACTATTATAACGTCTCAAAATACTTATGCTGATCAACTAGGATCCGAAATATTCGAATATCTTGGACGATACTACTAATCTTTCTCAAGTTAAATTCATAAAATTTTACAAACCTTTTAAAACACCTCGCCTTCTTTACCATCAAGAAATCAAAAGTCAACTCCTCAATCAAGAACATTCTTTTTTTTCCAGCGGCCAAACAAAGAGACATAGCATATTATAACTTTATTAAACAACTAAATATTTACAAAACATAATTTATTTTCAAATTTCGCCTTCTTCCAATTACCCTGCTCATTTACCAGTCAATTGTAAGACATTTAGAGAGTTTTTGCAAGTCGTTCATTTGAAAGACGTAACAAGACAATTCTGTGGAGAACTGAACTCCACATGCGCCAACATCAAATGACGGGATTTAGATTGACCGGTCCCGACATTCTCTGTTTTGTCGTCTACGACAAATGTGTTCGTAACTTACACTTCACGTAGTTTTTGCCCCCACATCTAAACACGAATTCAACACTAACACACAATAAGCATGTAAGTAATGAAAAACACAATATCCATATTACCAATATAATAAGGCAGGAACTTAATGTCTAATTTTTTTAAGTTAATTCAAATATATCAGAAATAAACGTAATTGTTAAGGATTTGGAGGTTATGTATATATTGAGGCTCCTTTGTTTTCATATAAGGGTCTTTCATACGTTTTACTATCTTATAATGCTTATAAAAGCAAAAAAGGACTCAGAGATACACAGATGTTCTATAAAAGTTTTTATATCCTATTAGAGGTATTCAGTTGCAATTAGTTCCTAGTTTTAACGTATGTTGGTGATTGTACGACATGCAAAAACTCATTTTTCTGAAGATACGTTAATTCCTATTGACGATAATGTTTACGTACTTCAATAATGGATTTCCCGTCTTACAAAAACTCTCTATTCTTGCCTGTCAAAACACAATAAAATTTTACGTTAAAACCAAATATTGGAACCAATATTGGTGTATGATGCACAAATCTGGAGTCGTATCAGACAGTAGCCTCGATATTATCCAAATATTTCAGAAAAAAGTGCTAAGAAATACTATTGAAGCTCTTTGGTATATAAGAAATAAAGATCTGCATAAGGACCTAAAAATTGAAGCAGTGAATAAAGAAATACGAAAGTTCGGGAGAAAACTCGAAGAAAGGTTGCACAAACCGTACAATCATCAAAGAATTATTCTCCTGGATGACATGGACCTACTGATAAGATTAAAGAGAACTAGCCTTTCAAACTAGTGTAAAGTCAGGTGTCAAAAGTTTATTAGGAACTACAATACTAGTTTTTTTCACAAGCACAAGAAATGCGTGTTTGTAAAACCAATTTGACACTAAGAAATAATAATGGGCAAGCTCTTAGAATAGATTTTATTCCATTAGTAGTTTAGAGCCCCAAGAATTGCTTATTAGTCTACAAGATTGGACTGGCATGATTATGAAAACAAAAACAAAAATCGTCTTGGGTAAGAAACACACCGCATCGGCGAAACCTGCAACTTCCCGAGCGACGAATAGGGACCGGGTGGTGATGGGGGGGGGGGGGACAGCGAGACACGCCGCGCATCCGTGCAGGAGGAGTCGACGCCTCGCGAGCGCAGGAGGATATATGGGGACGCATTACACGGCGACGACGCGAATAGTGAACTGTCAGCGAAATTAAATTTAAGCGGAGATAAATGACGGGGTCATACCAGCGGACGCGACACTCTAACAAAAATAATATCGGGACGAGCAACACCGTGAGGCTCGGCTGGCGCGTCGCGAGGATTGGGATCGAGATTCCCACACCCACCTCCGCAAAAGTGGACATTCACGATGCGTTTAATAAACGCAACGTGTTTGTGATCTTGAAGGCTCCAGAGGTTTTTAAACAAATGATTGGTGGAATTTTCCGTATTTATGACTCCTCTAGGAAGTGTAGAGGTATTGAATCTGATATTGGAATATTGGTTATTTTTCTTTCCTTCTGTTGAATTTTACCTTTTCTTGATACTCTGTTCAATGATGCTCTAAAGATTCTTGTTTTCTTTGTATTTATGACGCACCATTGATTTTTTTCTAATTGATATTCAGGGATTTTAAAAGGGTCCGTCCATAAATTACGTAACGCAAAATTGGAGTATTTAGAATATCCCCTCTTCCCCCTGTAACGCACACGTGACGATTGAACCCTAAATAATTTCGTAACACTTGCAGCAATACCCTCCTACTCGTAAATGCAAAAAATTAATTTTATGTGATGTATATTAAAATTAATGATTAGTTATAGTCGGAATTAGGTGTCTATTTTGACTGCATCTAACAAGATTGGGGGCAAATTTAGAGTGAAGAAAGGTCGCACAGGCGAGAATATTTCTGACCATGAGCATTTCTTCTTCGTAATCTTACTGATCCAATACAAAATTGATGAAAAAATATGTTCATTTGTTGTAACAACTTTATTGTACCTTATTGTAATAACTTTAAATTATTTATTTAAAAAAATTAGATAAAATTTTAGTGTTTTAGAATAAGAGAAAAAAGGAAGTATTTCAACAAATGTTAAAAAATGTAAAAGAAGATCAATGTTACATAACCCTAAGCAAATGCCCCCCTGCCCCTAGGTAACGCAGCGTAATGCTGCCCGAAATCCCCTCTCCCTCTTTAACGTTACGTAATTTATGGATGACTCCAAAGCCCACACAGAGAAGATCTGACTCTTTCATGAATTCATCCAAAAATATCATTTTGAATCAATGTGTTGCATGAAATAATAATAGATTCACCTATCGTAATTTTAAGGCCTCATAGAAAAACTGTGTCATTATGCTACTGAATATTTCAAATTATTAATCTTCTTCTTGCATAAAAGGTAGTTAAAAATACATTTTAATTTGTAAAAACTAGAATTCTATTGCTCGTATGTAAAATTAAGTCCTGAACGGAATACAGCGTAAAATGATGCTTATCATAAATAACAATAATTTTCCCACGTATTTATTTATTTATTTATTTTACGTCAAAAACAGTTAAAAACTGCGTATGACGTGCTATGGGGAAAAGTGAATTGTGTGTACATTTTCAAAATTCTGTGATCCCTAGACTAAGTCATATACTATATTATATACTATATTATTTCACTAGTCTCTTTTTGCGTCCATCTACTCTTAATACCGTCACTTTAACAATAGGTTTTATTGCTTCGGTAACTTTTCAAACAAATAATCCGTTCAAAATCTCTCAATATATTCATTCTCATTATATCTGACATTCTGCCCCGGGAATAAACTTCTGGAAAGTTCTCTTCCGAGAGGGACTTCCCTTTCTTCTTTGATGTACGTTCCAAGTCGTTCCACGGGGAAGACGACCCTCTGAAACAGAACACCACCACCCCTCTAATTCGCTCTATTCTTAGGAGGCAGTTAACGAAGTTCCCTCCCACCACTCACTGCGCGCGAATACACCCACCTTTCTTATGACACTAGGCGATGTCATCAGCCCTCTCATACGGTACTACAAATTCGAAATTCACACCGGGAGCGGTAGCTCAGTGCATCAACTGATGTCACTGCAGCGTCTCTGACCGGTAGGTCCTAGGTTCCCACTCCCCACGGCGGCAGGATTTTAGACACTAGCTTTTCAGCTAGGTCGAATTCGGTCGCTGTCTGGAGGAGAATTCTACCGGCCGGCTGCTCTGATCGGTAGTTTTCCCTGGTTTCTCCGATCAACACCAGGTGAATGCCGGAGCAGTACCCTATCAAACGGGCCACTTCCCTTCCTCTTCATTGTCCTATCCTCTCCCCCTACACACAAACACACTAACATGCACTACACAATCATATATTCCGAGAGACCGGTCGGGACCTTAGAGCTTGTCCCGGCTGGGGCGGTACCTTGCTGGTGGGAGAGTCCTGGTTAGGGGCAACCCCACTACCCGACGGTAGGTCGGCGCCGGATCTCGCCATCCAGCTGGGGGAAGATCACTGTCATCTCCCGAAAAAAAACATGCATTAAACTAACGGGACTAATGACCGAAGCAGTTGACGCGCCCGGAAACACGAAAAATCAATCAATCAATCGAAATTTAGAGAGCATTTTTTAATTCTATATTTCTTAGTGTATGCATACGTCATCCCATTTCTATTTTTTGCAATACAACTATCACTAAACTTTTATTTGGATTTTCCATTTCTCTGTGAAATTCCAAACTTCGCTAATAATGCTTAAATTCTTTTAAAATTTCTTGAAGGTCTGCTGTAAAGCCGGATCCAAAGATATTCAGTTCCAATTGTTTACGGTGGCTTGGCCATCGCGCTTAGATCACTTTGTACGAAAGTGCAGTTATACTGCCATTATCTAGAATGCGCGATACCGTTCCTAGTGTGTCTGTTATCGGGATGCGCCCTTCACGTCTGCCAACGAAAATGCAACGATAGATTACGAATGCCGGAGGTGACACCGGGTATCTTGATATCCTTCAATGCTCAAGCGATGCGATTAAACATCCTAAACGCATTATTTATACCACTTTCAATTTAGAGGGTAACTGAGCTATGAATATTAACTAGAGTAGTATGGCATGCTCGTCGTTGAAAACTAAATTAAAATTCGATTGCATAAATCACATTGCAATCTTCTGCATAATGCAATTAAACTACGCTGGCTCGGAAGTTATGTCTTTTCTAAAATTTTGTTTTAAATTATTTTTATACAATTAATTAAAATTCTATATTAAGCGCTAGTTAAGCTCTATCTCAAGCGAAACACTAATTAACCACCAACAAATTGAGCCTAGAGCACGCTCCGGCGATACTCCCTTGAACAAGTGGTTGCGGTTGTTCCGATCCTTGACAGGAACCTATGTCTAGATTCCATAGGCAGATAAGGAGCGCTCTCTCCGACCGAGCCGATGAAAGCAACCCAGCGAGAGAGAAAGATAATATTACGTAACACATTTTGAAAAAAGTTCTATTTCTGATTTAACATTATTGACTTCCATTTAGTTGAGCGGCAAGTATGTAGAAAATAGTAGTTGAAACTTTGCTTTTGTGGCCGTCACAATGATAATTACATAAGGGTAACTTTTTAATTTTTTCTATTCTTTTGGTACAAATTTTTAATAAAACTTTTTCTAGTCGGCGAAAATTCTTATTTAAATAGAAATTACTGTCTGTTTCATAAGTCTGATATTAATAATACCAAAGCACATTACCATAAACAATATTGGTCTAGAAGTACTGAGTTCACTGTGAAAAATCACAACATTAAGAGGGAGTCACTTCCGGACCCTCGAATGGTAATAGCACCACTTTGCACATACACATGGGACTTATGGATACATTTTCGGCAGCACTGTATAAGAAATCCGCTGCATTCAAGCATCTAAAACATCTGGTCCCAAAGCTTTCGGAAGCAAAAGTTAAAGATGGAGTTTTCGTTGGACCTCACATCAAGAACGTTATTGACTGTCATGAGTTTCCCAAGCTCCTCAGAGCAAAGTAGAAGGCATGGAGGAGAGATTGTAGCATCGATCAGTTTTGTTGAAGTAGTTAAAGGCTTCCTTGTAAATCATAAAGCTGAGAACTATGTTGAATAGATTGAGTCTCTAGTTAAAAACTACTGCAAAATTGGCTACAAGATGTCTCTCAAAATATACATCTTCGATGCCCACCTTGATAGCTTCAAAGAGAACTTGAGTGCCTATTCCGAGAAGTAAGTAGAGCGCTTTCATAAGGACATGCAACATTTTGAACCTCGCTACCGCGGAATGAACACATGATATTATGTACCTATTCATGAAAGTGCTATGACGTACTCTCGGAAATCTCGCAAAACTACATATTTGAGTTTCTTGGCAAAAATTTGTAGAATTTTGGTTAAAATATATTATTGATTTGAAATATGTTCCCTTTTTCTTTAAATGATAAATTCGAAAATTTGTACATTTCATTTATGATAGTATGCAAATTTCAATTTTTTGTTCTCCTGATTTCAAAAGCAAAGTTTTGTAGGGAAGTAAACTTTTTTCATGTTTTTATGATAGAACCAGTTAAAAATGATATTGTTTACTCAGAAACAAAAATTATGTTACATGGTGTAATGGAATGCATTTTTTCCTGCTCAAGGCTAATTGTCTCAACCATGAATTTTTGTTGCTGTTTTTTTCCTTTTTATTCTCCGCGATGAAAATCATTGAAAACAAATTTAGTTGCTTTGTTATACTCAAATAGTCTTAGATAAATGTGATTGTTTAGTATAGCGGATCCAATGACAGAGGAATATTAAAAAAATCTGCTGATTTATAAGCTACAAGAGGCGGTTGAAAATTTGATTTTTGTAAAAGCACATGTAATCCTACTTCTCGTGCATGTCCTCGCATTCCATGGAAATCCAATCTCTTTTAATGTTGGATCAACTATAACTTTGTTTCGATTTTTAACCAAAAGCTCAACACATGTTATTGGGTGCCCTATGCACAGATATTGTGCTTGTTACTCCGCAGATTGTATTAGAATCTCTTGGTCTCCATGCCTGAAAAAAATTTTAAATACAATGACATGGAAATTGGAATGTTACTTTCGTCTTTTGCATTGGTCGCTTTCATTACAGGATACAGATAACACCCACGTGTTAAATGGTTTCAATTTTCTTTCTCATTTACACCGAAAAATGAATTATTTTGTGTATTGGTTTTGGGCCGCTTGCAGGCACTATTACCGGCATACATCCTTACTTCTCTAATTGCCAACTGATGAATCCATTGGCATTCGAATATTGAGATATAATTCAGTAAATACGAATCAACAGGAAGCTGTGTTGATTACATCAATATAAACGAAAGTTTTTATCCAAAATTACTGTCTTTCTTCATGAATGCATATTCGTAACTTGTGTAATGAATACACGATCAGATATGTTACATAGTGAATGTATGAAGAGTTAAGGAAGAAAAAAGAATTTTACACGTTTTACAGAATTTGACAAAACTTAGACACAAGTTTAAATCAATCTACGAATTTATAATCCCTGCCAAATCTTTATAATATCATTTCAATTTATAAAATTTTTCTATATACTTTTTTATATTTTCCACACATTACCAATCCTAAGGTAATCAACATTTTTAGAAATAATTCACTGCATTTCAGATTACTCGGCAACATCTGCAGTGCCGAAAAAGTGAAAGGCAACGAATCATCTGCGATGAATCTACTCGCCTCTGGAGGATGGAAGGAAAGAGAAGTCATGACGAAACATGATGCAGATCACTATTGCCCAAGCAAGCGATAAAGGCGATAGAGGGCCCTTAAATTGTCGCTCCTAAGATAAACCGATCATATACAAAGTGTGTATTTAAGCTAAATATTGTCATTACATAGGGTGAACTCACAGAGATGCAAGTAGATAATGGCAAGAGTAGCCTGTTTGATAACAACTTATATAATGAAGTATACCGGAACTCCACATGCGTTTTCACATAACAACTATAGTTACCGTCGCAAACAGGCCATTAACACTACCCACCGTTAATTTGAAATGAGAATTTAATAAACGTAGACACTAAAACACGGAGATGATGTCCAGAGAATACTTGTCAGTAAATATAAAGATGATTTTTCAAAAAGTTCTTTAAAAAATGAATAACCCCATTTTTTTATTCAGAAGCTTCATTCTTCGTCGAAGGTCTTCTGAAGCAGGTGGCGACTCGCCCGCATAGACTCTGCAACTCGCCGCGGCCGGCACCACTGTCGCTGTCGACGCTAGCGACGAGAAGGTGGTGTTCAGAAGAAACTAAAGGTTCTACATCACAAAATTTCTCGCGTTATTTCTCATTTTTGCTATTTTTAAAAATTCAGAGAGTTCGACGAAAATAAGATCTGCTCCATTCTTTTAAGTCTATCCGTAGAAAAAATGTGAAGAAAAGAATTTAGAGTAGTTTTGAGATTTAGTTTATAAATTGCGTCAACTTCAAGCAGAAATTACGCTGTACTCAATTTTTTAATACGTTGTACATGGACTTTTTAAAGATATGATGTTTTAGAACCGTTTTCATTTAAGACAAAAACCTTTATCCTCAGTATGTACTTTTACAATGCGATGGGGGGCGGCGGGGGGGCGGCGGGGGCGGTGGGGGCGCCGGGGGCGGCGGGGGCGGTGGGGGCGGCGGGGGCGGCGGCGGCGGCGGCGGGGCCGGCGGGGGCGGCGGGACCGTGGCGGCGAAGGCGGCGGATCTTTAATAGCTGGGAGTGTCGGGCGCGTGTCGAGGTGTATTTTTAAACTCGTTTGAAGATGACGGAGCGAAGTCGCTTCGGCACTCTGTTCTCGCCCCCACGCGCCTCCTTCGCGGTTTCTTTCTCCGACTCCTCCTCCCTCTCCCCCACCCCCTGCGCCTTCCCCACTTCCTTTTCGTCCGCCGCTTCCACCATCTTCCTCCTTTCCCCGCTTGCTCCTGCGTCTCCCCCTCTTCATCCTCCTCCTCCTCTTCGCCGTCACAGCAGCCGCCTTCTCTGAATTTGCGCTTCTCGCTCACTTCATCTACACTGTAGACCCAGCAGGCAAATGTACAATGTGATCTCCATGAGGAAATGACAATCGACACGTAAGCATCTAAGTGTGGCAATACTGGGGAGGGAATGAATTACCTCCGTCCTCTATCATAGAGTGTAAGAATAAAAAATAAATGTTTCCAGCGTGTGGCTTAGAACGAAAAGCAGGAATTACTCGCAGCACTCGTTACTCTGCAATAAACTTTATTATATAAATAATAAAGCCTATAATTTGGAAACGATGAATCCGAGGGCTTTCAAAACTTATTTTCATCCGTCTGCAGGGGGACGATTAGCTTCTTATGCCATAATCTAAAAAAATGATACCTCTTCAACGCTCTATTGTATTTTAGAGAGATTCTTCCACTGTGCAGTTTGGATTGTCTGAAACGTTCCCAGTTGTGTTGCAGTGTAAGGTTATTTTCATTTTTAAAATAATTGATAAAAATGTGCCATCTTCCCGAGAAGTTTTTGTGTAAAATCTTTTGACCCCTTGTATTGCATAATTACGCTCTATTGGTACTCTAGCTATTCAGCACATCCCATTCCATGAGCCAGGGTAGGAACTACACTGTCCCCTTCTGTAATATTTACAAAATGTTTTACCTTAAAAACACACTTAAATGCCCCACTTTTCGATACACATTTCAGATTAACAAGTGGAGAATAAGCGGTGAACATTTTGGGAATGTGCAGGGAAACAGGAAGAATATGCAATATACCGTAACAAGCGGTTAACTTGTAAAAGAACATGTTATCTTGTGGGATAATGTAAGGTACATGCGGGGAGTCAGAAGGGATTACAAGGGGAAGTGCTGGTATGAGAACATGAGGAAAAACATATAGGGATCTTGCAGGGTAACATGCAACACACATGCGGAAAGCATGGAGTGAACATGCGTAGAATTGTGTTAAGAACGAGTGGGAAGCATGCGATGAAACACGTGGTTAATTTTCGAAGAGCATGGCGTCAGGGAGTAGAGGGGAATATGGGGACTGTTGAATCCACAGAAAACAAGAGTTTAGTGAGACAAGAATAGTTTCACACACACACACACACACACACACACACACACACACACCACACTACACCACACTTTAATTAAGAAAACTCCTACAAACAAAATACAAATATAAACTAGGAGACCGGCTAGTCTAAATTAACGAGTCGTGGTTGCGTTGCTCTTGAATATTCTGTGGTGTCGCGGAGGTGCTAGAAGACCACTCTCTGACCCATCCGAGCGGGGAGAAAGCTGTGAAGACAGCACCTACGTAATAACGGTAACCTATAAGGGAAAGAGCTATGCCCCTTCGTCTGCCCCTCCCCTTCCATAGAGAGCGGGGAAGCATGCCGCTCCCTTCTCTTAGTGCGGGGATAGCACAGGGTCAAAGTCAGTTTTAAGCAACATTCTACAAAACGAAACCTTTGGAACGTAAAGGGGCTAATATATTGTTGAAGTTTTAGCTCTTCGTGATTGCTCAGAAACAATCAGAAAATGGAAAACTCTGTACAATTAAATTGAAGGAATAGAGAAATAAATAATCTTCCACGATATATAAATGACTATTTGATTTTCTGGGAAAATGTATTTTTAAAGCTATATTTGAATGTTTACTCCTACTTAGTACCAGGTCCATTGTAATGAGTCGTAATCGGGTGTTAATCGTATTTCAACCGTATTTCACTCCAAGACAGAAATACAAGTGTAGACACGGCCTGTGGAATAGGTAATAACAGATTGGCGATATTTGATATCGTGGAGCCTGCCAATCTGAGAACAACCACGAAAATCAACATCCAGAAAGGAACTGAACGTTTTTGATTGAGGACGTAGAGTTGGGACAAGCGTTTTTTGTGCAGGGATGAAATACAACTCTTTAATCAGAGTTGTGTAACTGTGTGGAGCATTTGATACAAAATTAATATCGTATAGGCTGAATATGAGTATTAATTAATGCCAATACTGTGAAAAATTTAATGGACTAAAATATTTGGGAGGATGAATACAGTAAATCGTCTGTATGGAATTGCACCTAAATGAAGGACTTATGTTGATTTGAAACGTGAAGACAAATACAGTTCTTGATTTACAAAATATAAGGTCCTGGAACGCTCCCCAAAATAATTATAAATTAATGGAAATAGTTATATATTCATTATCTAATTTAATAATTATTCCCAAGGTACCGGAACGCCGTTCCGTCACGTTGTGTCTTTATTGAAAATTGTGAATTTAGCAAAATTTTACTTTCTTATTTCCACTTGAAAGAATATTGTCATAGTTAATTTTGTATTATGAATAAATACTATGTTTTATTTTGAATTTAACACTATTTTAATTTAATAATTCCATTAAGTGACTTTATTCAAATCTTCCTTACTATAGAACTATCGGTACTGCATTAATATTAGATGAATCTTGTTACTTTTTCTCCATTAAGTAAATTCATTATATTTTTAATTAATGGAAAAAGTGAAAACCATCTTCTTGCACTACTGTAGCGTTCCTATAATGACTCTCCGTTCGAAGTTCGGATGGAGTTGGCCGCTATTTTCATTTTTATAACGAGCATTTTCAAAGTGCGAAATCCCCTAGTTTGCACGGATCCACTAATACAACTTTATTACAGATGTACAGCATTGTATTAGATGAGGTAGGAGGCACAATTATCTATAAATTGTATTTTGTTTTTCTTAACATAACTATTTATATTATTGATAAACTCTTGTTAATAACGTAGTATGCTTTGTTTGCTTCATTTTGTGCAAAATATTCTTTCTTTTACTCCTTCGTTGCTCTTTCCACAGGTTTACCGCTTTTATGTTCGTAATTTTGAACTTTTTTCTCTCACATTTTTCTTTTTTAACGATTTACATTTAAATGAGAATTAGCACATCCTGAATTTTTTCAAAACACATTTCTATGAAGTCCGTTTACGTTCTTATTTATAATACGGTGAACCTTTAGATCGTATGCGGACAAACTATCTGCTTGTTTCTCCGAGAAATTGGCAAGAGAAACTCTAAAAATTATTTAATATGCAATTTAATTTCAAAATACTAGAAATAAATTACCACGAACAGAAATTTTAGGTTCAGAAATAAAAGGTTACATTTATAATGTAAGTAAACTAGGACGGACATTCGTGAAAACACACCAAAGTTTTTAGTATTACATAGTAGTTTTTAGTAGTACACAACGTTTTTCGTATTTTATAAAAGGGTACGTTTATTGCGTTGTGTTTCTATGCGTCATTATTTTTGTTTTGACAGAAATAAACAAATTAACATTTGACAGAAATAAGCCTAATTTTTGTGGTGCATTTATAACTTTCTCATTACAAAAAATATGAAAAGTATTTTAGTAATAGGCTAATTTGGTAGAATTGAATGTAATAGAATTAAAGAAGATAATTTGTTTGCTTTTGTTGTTTGGAATTATTTTACTTTTTACCTACAATATCCTATGAAATACTGTGTCAATTTTGAATTATATCACAGTCATGAACAGAATAAATTACACAAAAGATACGTTTCAAGT
The DNA here is from genome assembly GCA_011170035.1 of Teleogryllus occipitalis. Taxonomy (NCBI): domain Eukaryota; kingdom Metazoa; phylum Arthropoda; class Insecta; order Orthoptera; family Gryllidae; genus Teleogryllus; species Teleogryllus occipitalis. The sequence goes on along the minus strand of BLKR01001587.1, from coordinate 186,510 downwards.
TTTGTTTCAACTGGTTTATAAACCTTCCCGCTGCTCGTAAGTTAGGAAAACGTAATGAAGTGCGTTTCTCAGTGTCGCGTATTATAGCATAACCTAGTTATTAAGTTATATAAACAACACGCTTTTCCCGGCGTTGACACAAAATGTTCTCTCTGCAGGTTTACGTGTAGAGAATAAAATGAGTATAATATGTTTGCGCTGTACAAAAAAGGACAGCTGTTGAGCGGAGAATGACATGTATTCTTTTGACAAATAAGTTTCGCCACAACTCATTTTTTTGCGACTCGCTGAATATGACCTAGTTACGAAATACACTTTTATAAATCCGCGATGTAGTTTGCACTGGCGAAGTCGGTTCGCGCGTTCGTGCAACGGACGTCTTCAGCCGCTCCTTGAGTAAGACGTTTCCGGACGTGAGACCTCTACAGGCAGACGATGGCTACGTGAAGCTCTAACCTTTGAGGCAGAAGGAAGGAGAACGCTTGCGGTCCGTCGATTCACCCCTCACCCTTTTCTCCGAGGGGCGGTGACGTGAGAAATGGCTCCAGGCAACCCTGACGGGGCGCGGATGCGGAGCGGGGCGGGGCGGGGAGGGACAATGCGCGCGGGGGCGGGGCGGGGGGAGACGGACAAGGCGGGGGAGGGGTTGGTTGGGAGTCGAGACTGCACAGGCTTCTACTCGCAAAAGCGTGGCCAAGGAGGTACAAACCAAGTTACTTAGGTTCCGTCTTTTTGAGTTTTGCGTCAAAACTTTGTTGTACGAGATTTCCCACTCCGTTTTAGGCACAAAAATGTTTTTATATATCCTTATGGTACAATACTTGGGAATGAAAACTGACATCAAACACGTTATAGAAATAGCGCTGTTTGATCTGATTGCATCATTCCCTATTTTGTAATTTTACTTTTTACTTTGTGGTATACATACGTATATACGTAGTACAGAGAAAGTAATATTGCGAAAAATCCATTTCGAGATTTCAACGGAAATACATGTTTGGGGGTCCCCTGATACCGAAAAAGTGTGTTTTTTCAAAACGTCCGTCCGTGCGTCTGTATGTCTGTCCGTCTGCCTGTCCCTCCGTCCGTCCGTCTGTGAACACTGCTAGCGCCTAAACCACAAGTACTATCTTTTCCAAATTGAAGAATCCCCAGTCAATCTAGCTCGAGTTGAAGCTTTGAAATTTTGAATAACATTCTTTAAAATTTGGGGCTACTTTACATGAAGATCTCCGGATATTTTCAAAAGTTTCTTAAAACGGCTCGAAATTTTTCTTTAAATTTCTTGTAAGAATAGCACCGCCAGGTGAATGATGAAGCAGTACCCTAACAAAGGGAATACGGACTTTCCTTCCCCTTCCTTGTTCTATCCACACCCCTTACATACACTCACACTTACATGCTTTAGACTTCCTTATATGTCGGGAGACTAGTCTAGCCCGCCTCGAGAGGCGTGGCCCTTCGCCCCTTCCTCCGCCTCACGTTCTCTTGTCTTGCCCTCGCCCTTGCTCGCGCCCTCGCCTCCCCTACGGGGAGGTGATGGAGTTAGGCGGGAGTGGGGTGTGCAGGAGTGTGGTGGTACAAATGGGAGTGGCCAAGGTGTGGCAGTAGTGGTGGAGAACGCGGCGGGAGTGATGGAAAGGGATCTAGGGTGGAGGAGGTGACGTTGGCGGAAAACGTGGCAGTGGCGCAGGTATGGAGGAAAGAGCTAGAGGTGGAGGAGTTTAAAGGAGTGGCATGTAAAATTGGACGACACGCTTATGTGACGGGTTTGGCCGAGGAAACGTCGGAGAAGGGTTCAGAAGACACAGTGGTGACAGGGATAATGGCGGCGGCTGTGAGTCTGGATCAAAAATGCTGACAATGGCGGAGGTTGCTCTGATTACGGTTACGAGGGCGGTTTTAAGTGAGGAGATTGGCGATTGAGTCAGCAGTGGTTGAGGCAGGATTCGAAGCGACAATTGCAAGTCGGTGTGGGCGGGGCAGGGGCAGAGCGGCGCAGACGATGTTTGATGCATCAGCGGAGGAAGTGAAGCAGAAGATCAGGGAGGTGTCCTCGGAAGAGAAAATGGTGGCAAGCGCGTGATGTGAGGGATAGAACTAGAAGAAGCATAGGTAATCACTACGATTAAGGCGGCTCTATTATCTGCGGTAGTAGAGATGAAGGTGAGCACTTGGTGCCTCCGGAGCCTATTCGGAAACACTGTGGTACCTGACCGTCATGGAGATCATTGCACAGCACTGGAAATCGAGTAATAGTGGCATCTGAGGAGACAGCAGCGGCGGCACCGATTGAGGCAGGAGTGCATGCCGAAGACGGAGATGCCCATGTGGCTGAGATGCAGTGGGAGAGAGCCGGTTGGCGACGGCCTTTCGACCCCTTTCAGTGGTCTCGCGCCAACTGACAAGCGGCTGCCCCCCCGTTGGCAGTTCTACCTGCGCCGCTCCCAGTGGCCCTTTCGCCTGATGTCTTCCAGAGAAACGCCGAATCGTGTCTCTCCCTTCACGTCTTCACAGCTTTACAGTATCGAGTATTCGTTGGAATTTATTACGAATATTTGCTTGATAAGAATGTTGTACAATCGAATCGAGACAATAGAGTTAGCATTAATTTGTACATTCTCTCTGATTCCGAATAACACTTTCATTATTACTTAGCAAGAGAAGTAACCTACGAGACTATATCCATTAAATTATACTTTAATCTAAGCACCTTTAGTTGATTTCCCTGATTAAATACACAGCCAAACTCTAAATGTTTAATAATGTAATTTTTCAACATAGAAATTGTTTTATTAATCTCTTATATATTAGATAAGTTATACACGAGATCACTTATTTCAGCCAGAAAGCAAATAAATTGTAACTAGCGGTGCTATAGAACGGTATAGGTTGATCGCACTAGTTAGTTTTCTAATCTCTTTGGTCTAGGCAACATTTTCAACATTGCTCCACCCACTTCCCACCTGGATAAAATATATTTTTTCACATTATATAGTATATGTATATGTAGAAGGGTAAAACATGGTTCCATATTAAAATTTTCATTTAAAAATATTGAGCCGTTCATGAGAAAATGGCATTTGAGCATTTATGAAAATGCGCCAATTTGAGATAATTTTTACGGAAAACTTTCAGATTTGGAGAAACTTCATAGAAAATCATTTTAAGCACTTGTACTAAAAAATTCAATAATGTATAAAAACATCTTAATAAATATCAACGACGTAACATAGTTTTAAAGAAATCATTATTATAATTTTTGAAAAATCAAAAATTAAAATGACACTATCCATACAAAAAAGTTGAAGCAAAAATTGGGTGCTTTTAAAAAAATCTTATTTCCAAAACTCCTTTATTTTACACCAAGTTCATAATTTTTCGGAAATTTGAAACATTTAATTTTTTGGCCTCTTTCTACAACTACAATATTGAAGATAGATTGTAGTTATAGCACAATTTCTACTTCAAGTTAATGCGAATTATAAAAAAAATTCTCAAAAACCGCTCCAATATTTTTTTCGCATATAGAACAATGGACGCTTAAAAGAATGGCACAAGTCTCGTTTTTGTTGAACTTCTGATGATTTGAAGATTTCAAAAGTTATAAATAATGCGAAGTAGTATTATACACGACTAGTTTTGTTCCCAGGGCACAACAATAAGAATTTTCTTGTCGAAAATGGGCGGTTTTACGGCGCACGATTACAATATTTTCTGTTCTTACGAAGTAAGAAACGACAACGTAAAAGATATGAGGAGACACTTTCTAAATACTTGTCGTAGATATACTACGAATAAAATGATGTAATGGCGTTAACTGCTATTATTTAAATCATTCATACATCAGCATCTTCCGCTTAGTTCTCTCCGACGTCCACGAAGACTTGCCCTTGCCGCCACCTCCGCCCTCCTGTGTATTCCTCTCACATCATTGTCCCTCCCCGTTCCATACTCATCCTACCCACGCTCCGCCTCCACTGGTTCCTTACCCTGCTTCCTCCCGCCGTCGCACTCGCCTCCGACCCACCACTCTCGCATGTCCCCCACCTAGGTATGCTCCGCCTCGCCTCCGCCCCGCCCCGCCCCGCCCCGCCCCGCCCCGCCCCTGTTCCCTGCCGCTCCATCTCGTCCTCTCATCTGCACCGCTCCCGGGCCGCCTCTGGCTTAGCCTCGTCCGACCTGTGCCTCGCACTACCCTCCTCCCCATTGTCTCGCCCTTTCTCCACGCATTCCGCCTCCACTCCACCTCCGCCCTTTCCACCCCACTCCACCCCGTCACCACCCTACCTCCACCCCCCCCCCCCACCTCCACCCCACCTCCACTCTATTTCCTCCCTGCTTTCTCCCCGCCTTTTCCCCGCCTCCTCCCCACCTCCACCCTGCCTCCACCCTCTTAATCCCCCCCCAATACTGCCTTATCCCCGCCTCATCCCCGCCTTCACCCTGCCTCCACCCCCTCCACCGCCTCCACCCGCCTCCATCCCACCTCCACCCCGCCTCCACGCCTCCACCCCGCCCTCCACCCCGCCTCCACCCCGCCTCCACCCGGCCTCGTCTTCGTCTCGACCCTGCCTCGTTCCCGTTCCGTCCCATATCACCTCCTCTCATGCCTCACCTCACCATGCCCCACAATCTTTCCCCCTCGGCCCTCACCTCCCCCCCTTTTGCTACCGCCTCACGACCCATCTTCACCCAGATTCCTTCCCGCCTCCCTCCTCGCTCCTGCCTCCACACCATCTCTTCCCCCCACCCCGCCCAACCAACGTCCCATCTCGGCCCCGTCCCACATTGCCCTCACCCCCACCCCCACCCCGCCCTCTGGCGTCGCGCGTCGCGGAGGCGCTCTGCGGAAAATTAGGCCTCCGGCGGCGGATTTCGATTAATCGTGGATCGCGGCCTCCCGCCCACGCGCGCGCGTCTGCCTCTTCGCCCCAGAGGTCGCGGGCGCAAGAAGCGGCCGACGGACACGGCCTGCGCATTGAGCGGCGAGGGGCTCTAGGATTTACGCACGGCCCTGCCCTCAGCGCCACACGGCCTGTAAACAGAGGGAGTCATTGCTGGTGGAGAAGAAACACATGAGCGTGTTCTTCACAATAAATAATCCCTTACCGTTTCGGCCTTAGACACACACAGTCTCTTGTGTGAGTATGTTTTCAACAGAAATTGTAGAGTAGGGTTTTTCAACAGTAGAGGTTATCCTAGAGGTTAGAGGTTATCCTAGTTTTAACACGCTATAAGCAGAACATTCTAGACGATGCAGAAGAAGAGAAATCGTCGAGAAACAGCTGTGAAGAGACGAAGCGTTTCTCATCAATATAGTATCGTAGACATATGTCCATCACCTAGAGAAGAAAATGAAGTTCTTTCTTTTTCCGTCAAAAATGACTCACTTAGCTATTAGACGCTATTAGACTGGTACTTGCTACCTTTACATCCATATCAGAAATTGTTCTGAAACTTGGTGACATCACGGTATATGTTATCACATTTTGATAGTCGATTTTCACTTTTGACATTTTTTCGTGCTTTTTAAGCACCAAAATCAATGTTTAAACTTCTTTGTTGAAATCAATGTTTGAACCTATTTTTTACTTTTTGCACCATTTCAAAAATCCATCAAAATTTCGAAACAAACCTACAGTTTTACATTTTTGTAATCTTCTTTATGTACACAATATATTTCTTACGTTACTCTAATTCTAAATAAATGTACTGAATGTAAGTGAATGAAAAATACTATTTTTTTCAAATTTTCCCCACAACAGATACTAAGAAAGCGGAGAAGGAGATTTTTCTTCTTCAAAATTACAGACAGCTGTGATCAATTTGCAATCAAATATGTAATAAAATAATAAGCGTAATTTGACCAATTAAGCCAATATTTTCCCTAAAATAGTAATACTCCGCAATTTCATGGAAGATGGAGATGTCAACTGCTACAAAATATGAAAATAAAATTTCAGTTTTTAGAATGTGAATGGTGTTTCGGAATTCTTGGAAGAAAATACGAGGACAAAAATCGCTTTTTCATAAATATTGCTTTGTCACATTCTTATTATTCCTAGATATAGAAACTATATATAGAAAATATTGCGTAATATTAAATGGCGCTGTATTTAATGGTGGTTCTTTGAACACATTCGCAATGAGATAGAAAATAAAAATAAGAATCGCGGAAAGTAGTTCTGGATACTAAAAGGTGTCAAGCCTTCTTTACCAACGAGTATGTAAATAGCAATATTTTGTATTACACTGACGAATGTAGTGTTAGAGTGATAATAGTTGGATCCGTGTGATAATTCCGCGCGCTGGATAGTTTTGATTTAAAAGTTAAAGTAGATTCATACTACTAGAAATCAACATCCAACAGCAAGAGCCAAACTGATATCACGACATATCCGGTTCTGTGAAAGGGTAAACATTTCTAACAGTTTAACAAATAAGATTAAATGTTATAAAGTTATATTCAGTGCAATTTAATTGCGTGAGTTAGACTGACGCAATTAAATTGCCTTCAATATAATATTTTCAATTTCATTTCACAAAGATTTTTAATTTCTTCTAATTTCTGACCACCTGCTCTACTTAATGAGTACCCAAAAGAGCCAAAACTCTAAACATGTAATAAAATCCTGAACGGTTTCAATTGGAAATTAATAACATAAACATAACTAAAATGTTCTAAAACCCAGATTTGAATGCCCGAGAAACTCATCGTTTTCAAGGTAAGCACGGTGATATTTTGTGTTGTGCATTCATGAGCACCTTCTTATTTATTCACAGCAAAGAAGGGCACAATCCTACGTTTTTTGTCGTAAATCAGTTTGGTACTGGTTCTTCTGAAGGCTAATATTAAATTTACGGATTTTTGTGTCTAAGATTTCCTATCAATTGTACAAACATAATTATTCTATAGCGTGTTATATAATAAAGAAATGTGACAGATATCGTTCTATTTCCCGACAACATTGTAAAGTATAACAACAGTCCGTAGTAACGATGATGTCACTGCGGAACGTAATATGTCAACATTAGTTATCTCGCACTTTGTCACTTGAGACATTTTCATACGATGTTTGCTAATTAACGTTCTTTTCGATGAAGCATCTTGGCTTCGCAAGATTTGAGAACCACAAAATGTGGATTTATATCAATGAAGTAGGAACTATTATGCTTACTAAAGAATGAACAAAATAAAGAAATTATGTAAGGGGCGAATGAAACCGCTAATACTTAACTTTGCTAGTTATTTTATTTTTGTGGTGTGTTGAATACGAGAGGGGTTACTCACTTGTTTCGAATCAAGACCTTGCTGCAACGCTACTACACTTCCTCGGGCAGTGGCTTTCCACTCGACACACGGGTCTACACCTGTCCTGTTGCCTCGCGTCAGTGACACCCATTTGAAACGGGAGAAACGCGTTGAGCTGACTGCGTTGTAGAATGGACCAGACGCCTTTTATACCTGGAAACATTTTTGTAATATTAAAATATACATATTAAAAAATAATGAATTGAATTTCAATGTACAAAGAATTTAGCAAGTTTGCTTTCTAAACTCAATGGGAAAGAAACGAAACTAAAGCGTAACAGCAACAGCAGATATTCAACGCCCAATGCGTTTAATTCCTCATGAGAGGATCTATATTTTTAATGGATTGTGAGGGTTATGTACAATGCCTAGTTTGTCACAATATATCTATAAAATTAAGATTTGCATCATTACGTTCTCAATCACAGCACAGATTACAAATACGACAATGCAGAACGCAAGACAGTGATCTTTAGAAGCTAACTTGTCAAATGAAGTAAGCTACTGTTTTGTTTGAAAAAAAGGCAGTGACTGAACAAAAGTAACATTGTGAACAAATATATTTTTGTTTGAAATAAATGTGATATTTTTTTGGCTCGTTGAATTTTCCTAGTTAATATTATTTAATGTCGTAATTTCGTAACTAATTACTATAATTTTCCATTTTTGTTTTGAGAAAAATTGCAGGCGACGATAGATTCTGCAGTGATATCCAGAGACCAGATTTCACAACAGACAGTTAACCATTTGAAATCGCTTACAGAAGGCGAATTTATCAAGGAAAGACTTGTGATAACAGCAGAAGAGTTGTATCCTTGACTGGTATCGCAACTTAAGTCAGTGCCGATTATTGGATTACAGAAATGCACCAAATTCAATATTTCGTAGAAGATTTAGGAGATCAATTAACAAATAAATCTAAAAATATCATAGTATCTTTTTTATCTTTGAGTGAGTCGTTGAACTTCTCAGTCATAGGAAAATGAGTAATAATTTTATATCAGCCAATGAAATGCTCGAAACGCAATATGTTGGACCTCATTCCAGTGAAGAACACAACTAGGAAATTTGGACTGTCATGAAAATTATTGTCTTCATTGGCAACACACAGTGCTCCTCTATTACTGACAAAATCACTGACTTAATGAGATGAGTGAAAGAAAAATGAAATATTTGGGCTTGCTGGTTTCCTCTATTACCAACATTTATGTTAAAAAATAAAAAATAAAATAAGGTTATGAATCTATTTTAAAAAGGTTCTAACACCATTCGAGAAATGGGATTAAACTATAGGAAATTTAAGACATTTCAGAAGATGTCAGTTGTGAACATAGTGCTGTATTTTATCATAGAGGTTCGCTGGTGCAGCCGTGCGAAAGTTTCTTCGAACTTCGTCATGAAAATAATTACTCTTGGAAATGAAAAGAGATTTATGATTTAACATTTTTAACTGAGGTTACAGCACGTCTTCGTGACTTGAACGTGTCACTCCAGGCAAAATATATGTTACTTTCTCATTTGTTTGGCAAATAGGAGCATTCAAAATAAAACTCTTGTTCTGGGAAAGATAATTTCAAGCTAAAGATCTGTGCCACTTCCCGTGTCTCTCAAAACTAACTAGTGATTCAACTGCTGGATATTTCTGCAAGTATGTGGAAATTATGAGTAAACAGCTTTCTGAATTTGAAACTAGATTTGAAGACCAATCGCATCTAGAAGCTGACTTACAATAATTTCCCACGCCATATTCGGTGAATGCGAATTATATAAGGCCATTACTTGAAATGTAAATTATTTAATGACAGTGTGACACAAAATTAAAAGACAAACATTTAGCTAGATTGAGTTTCTATGAATTTTAGAAACATTTACTCCAAAATAAAGCTTTCCAAAACTTCATCGGCAAGCAACTCCTGCTCTTTGGTTGGATCAGTATACAATTGTGAACAGTTTTCTCGTTTGAAATTGTGTAAGAAAAGGCTGAGAAGCCAGTTAAAAATATGAAATATGTTTGAAACTGAGTTGTGATCAATCAATTTGACTTAACATTGGGAGGCTTGTTAAAAAACGGAAAAAAGTTCCTGAAATGACTGAATTAATTTATTTACATGATTTCTATTAAATAATTGTATTTTTCACTATTTATTTAATTCAATTTTCAGATAATCTGCTTATTAGTTTTGTCATTTACAACATAATTATATTAATTTACTCACTGAATTGAGTTCAATTTCGTATTATTTAAATTTTGTATTCACTATAATTGGGAAACGTATATACTGAACGTGTTTTTTAGTGTTTGGGAATGTTTACTTAACTTTTAATTTGTTTTAAATATGATGGGTTTGCATGCAGAAAAATAGTACATTTATCACAAGCATAATGTTTCAACAGATCGAAATTTACCTTGCACTGAACGACTAAGTGGACTTCGATTCATCCCGGATTTGGCTCACGGTGTGCCGATGAGATTTCATGTTGTCCGATGACAGTAGTACAGGATCCGAGAGCTCTGTAGTGCGAAATGTAGCGGCCCTGGTATAAACTAAACAGTTATTAGTTAGTTTCTGAAAGCCTATTTGTTTGATATGTAAGAAATGCAATACGTAGAAAGCTCCTAATTAGATGATCAGTACGCAGAGCAACGTATACTTTCTTATTATTACTGTTTATGCCAAAAAAACATGTACCGGATAGTTGCCGTACCGGATGTATTGGCAATGTACCGGATAGATGCATTTCAAAGAATAATTTCCTAATGTTTGCAGGTCCTTTCTAATGTACACGAAACCAACTTTCAGTAGTAAACATACAATTTTATGAAGACCCGCAATACACATGAGTGTTGCGGGCTAGTCTTCTGCACGGGGTAGAGTGTTCATACAAAAAACATGAAAGCAACTCCAAAAGCACAAGGCTTCTTCTATTCCTTTATGAGATACGCTCACCTTCGATGTTTACTTCAGTTATATCACACGACAATATCAAAGCAGGTAAAAATTGTTACAACTGCTTTCAGTTTTCTATAAGTTCCAATATCAATGAAAGCAGTTATAAACCAATGGTACTACAGAATGGCATAGACTTTCTCGTATTAGTTTTATATTTTCTTTCGTCTGGGATAGTTATTCAGACTTGCCACATAGTCTTGCCAGCTGCCATCTATCGCCGCCCGAAGTACTTTTTTTGACATTTTCTCAACTTGTCGATTTCCTAATGACAGAACCGAAATATTGCTTTCAGAATATTAAAAAAGAGTAGAACCTCGTCATCATTGGCAATTTTAATTGAAACAATTGGAGCCGTTTTGAAGAAAATGGCGTTTAAACATTACTGGAAATGGGAAGTTTGAAGCTCTTTTTCACAGAAAAGTTTTGAGTTTTCGAAAAACTTCATTGGAAATATTTTAAGCACTTTAACTCATTAATAAAGTACTGTTACAAATTGCAGGAAGTGTACCTATTAACGGCGATATTTAAAAAAGTACATTTGTGTTTGTTTGAAGAAAACGTTTGAAGAAAAACTTTGGAACTATTTTAGAGAACATCTTATTTGAGCGTTTCTGAAAATGCAGAATTTGGAGCTCATTTTCACAAAAACTGTTGAGTTTTCGAGAAACTCAGTATTGAATTATTTAAAACACTTTTACTCTTAAATAACGTAATGTGAACGAATCGCCGTTAATCTAAATATTAAGGACATGAGAGGCTAGTCAAAAAATTAAATTTTGTTAATTTTTTAAAACATAAAAGAATAGAGAAAAATAGCGTTTATGTCATTTAATACATCACATTTAGCACTATCACTAGATTAAATTTAAAGAAAAAATTTGAGAAATTCTTGTTATTTTTTTAATCACACAAATTGCACGCATTATAGCGAGAAAACTACTATTTTTTTTAAAGGACAGGATCTTAATGAAAGAACTAATTATGAACAATAACTTTCATTTGAAGGGAAAATCTGTATCTTTAGTTTTGTAGTTGTAGTTTTCAATCGTTGCATGATGTACTATTACATTTGGCACAAATGCTTATCAAACAACTATGTAATGTCGTCATTTAAAAAATTTGCAAACCGACTCGATGAATCTGTGTTTTTCACTATAAATGCTATTAAAAATTCAATTATCGTAATAACTGAAATATACATTACAGAATTTATATTTGTGCTTTTGAGTAAACGAATTTTAAAAAAATAAACTTTTGCACTAATATTTTAAGTAGACAATATGGATCCATTACAACTCTTAGCTTTCAAAGCATTTTATTTCATCCAAACGTGTTGCTAATTTTTTGGCCAATCATTTTGGATCCTCGCAGAACTTTATTTAGAGCAGAGAACTGCTCATCACTGGACGAAACGTCATCGACGAATTTTAATGAAATACGAACATATTGAAAGCTGGGATTGTTGAGCCACAAAGTCATAAAAACTTAATTTATTAGTTTTCTATCAATTAATAAATCTGCACAACCATAATAAAGAAACCTGTTTACATTTCTTAACATTATTTATTAAAATATGGAAAAGCTGTCAGTAATCGTGTCATTATTCATTCGTGTCACAATAAGTTCCGTCTTGGTTGTGCCCCCAACTTTGCCATCCACAGCCTCCGCCTCCTTCACCTTCGCCGCCATCCCGGCCGCCGGCAGAGCCGCGTGTGCCGCCTCGGGCGTGATGCAATTACGTGGGCTCGTTACAAGTTGACGAGCGGCGTGCGACCGCCGTCCCTGCCGCGCCGCCAACTCGCCACCACCCTTCTTTCATCACCATCTGCCACCTCCCGGTCTCCTGGTTCCCTCTTCCAGCCTTCCTTCCCACCCTCCCCAATCTCATCCTCCTTCCTTATCTCCCTTCCTCCGTTTCTTCCTTCCTCCCTTCCTCCTTTCCTCCTTTCCTCCCTTCCTCCCTTCCTCCCTTCCTCCCTTCCCCCTCTCTCCCTTTCTCCCTCCCTTCCTCTCTCACATCCTCCCTCCCTTCTTCCCTTCCAGCTTCTCTTCCTCCCTCCCTTCCTACTTCCTCCCACTTCCTCCCTCCTTCCCTTCCTCACCCTCTTCTCCGGGTTCCCTTGAGGCCACTACCCTCCGCACTCCCTCCTCCACATGGCGCAACAATGTCAAGACCCACTCAAGGTGCGCCACGTCTCTTGTCACTTCTGCCCGCTTTCTCCTGCTACCGTTTCCATTCTGTATATAATGTTTGACTATCCTGATAGGTATTTATATGGGCACCGATTGGCCCATACTTATCGACCTCTGCCAGTAATCCAACCATTCCTATAGATTGCATCTCCGGGAGAATGTTCTCCCCTTATGATCACAACCATCACGTGATGTCACAAACAGGTTTGAAGCATCCACTGTTGCATTTATTCAAAATCCCACCATCTTCTCTCTATCAGGATACACGCAAGATCCAAAGACTTGCAAATTCGCTTGCTACTTCTCTTACCAACGCTTTCTTCTTTCTTGCCGCCTCCATCATCTGTCGTAGCTCCCCCCCCCCGCCCGCCCATGTCATTCCCTGTCTCCCACACGCGATGTCGGCGGCGGCCACGATCAGGCAGAAACTTCGTTACCAGAAAGAGGCATACCGTGTTTTTGCCAGATTCTAGCAAAGTTAGCCAACTTCTTGAATGCCGGAGGTTTGTCCTTACGTGTTTTGCGTCACTAAGAATTCCTTATGAAGTTCCTGGGAGGAAGTTCATGTTTTCGCAGCTTCACCGTTACGTTAAAATTCAAGTAAATGGTGAAGTACTTAAACGTTTTCGTGACTCTTAGCAAAACGAGATTTTTTCAGAGAAAAAGTTTGAAGAGGCAGCCTTCAAAGACGTGATTAATTTTAATTGGATACATTAATTTCAATTGGATTGTTAGTGCTTTTCAAAGCCAATATTACTTGCGTGCAATTTTAATTTTTGTAGTTTCGTATGTATATTAATGAAAATTGGTTCATAAAAAGCGGACAATAATAATTCGAGCGTAATTGAAATACATGGACGTATGTGCATATTTAGAAACGGTAACAGGATTGATGATGACATGACGCAAAATACGAAAAGTAGTTTAAGGCAAATTAATCCGGGAAAAAATACATACTAGTGATCATATTTCTATTGGGCAAACATTGTTATTTATTCATTTGTCATTTTCAACAAAATTACTGATATCGAAATAGTCAAATATTAATGAACGCATTGTTGGAACAAGGTGTAAATTTAAAATGAAGTGTAAATTTAGTAATAATTCTATCGCATATTTGTCCCAACATAAATGACAAATAAGAGTTCTTGAAAATTCAAAATGATAAATGACTATAAAAAATACTTTAGATAAACATTCTCTGCTGAAATTTAAAATTATTTACAGTTATTCAGGGTTCTAAGAAACCGCAACGCTTGAATTGTTTCATTTGAAGAAATTGCAGTCGAAATAGTGACCTTGAAGAGAAGTACAAAGAATAGTAGAAGATGAAGACTCAGTACATCATGCATAAAATGTTTCCAATCTTATTACGATCATGCCCACTTTATAAGCGTTGTATGTAAGGGACTGATAAAAGAACAGGTGTTCTTCCATAAAAAGTATCTTTCCTGGTGACGTGTTCTTCTTCTTATGTACTTAATGGGAGCATCAAAAACTCTTCCCGCAGGCGAGCCAATGTAAATTCAGAGCATATTGGCATTTTCTTCATAGTTTCAGAAATGCTTCTATGTTTGCTTTTGAGCAGTATTTACTTTATTTTACGAATTGCAACGTTCTCTTATAATATTGATGACATAATCATTTTTATAACTAATTCTTTACGTAGTTCTCAAAAATAAAAAAACAAACATGGAAACCATTTGAAAACGTTGACTAGTGACAAACCTCTTGAAGTGGATCGCAGACGCTTCCGTGCAATTTAAAGCAGTATATGTATGCTTCACACGGAGTCTTTCCAAACATACGAGCAGGTGATCTCCGTTGAAGCGAAGTACGTTCCGCGCCACCAGCGTTCTGTGCAGTAGCCTCGAAAGCGCAAAGTCTCACCTCTAAGAGCCCCAAGGGCCCCGGGACGTGCGGTGAGTTCGCTTTAACCTTCATCTTAACCGTGTAAAAGAAGCTCCTCCCGGCAGCTTCGAGCGCTCCGATACACAGAGAGGATCGGCCCAGCAGCGCCCCTGGTGGCGGCGGTCTCGCAGTTCGCTTCCCGGCTCCCGCCCCGGCCGCGCCGCGCCCGGTCAGTCAGCCTGCGCGACCGCGTAACTCGATTCCGAAGGAACTGCACCCCAAGCCCCGTGCCGCGCGCCCCGCCCCCGCCCTCAATCCCCTGGCAGCTCCGCGCACCCCGTCCTCGCTCTTCCTTCGGCGCGGCCTCTTCCTCGACCAGCTTCCCTGCCCCGCAACCCACGTTCCGCCTACTCCCTTACACAAAACATCTTCTCCCTTTTTCCTACCAATTTATACCTCACGTTTCCTTTCCCGCGACCACTTTCTGCAGTATCGCGTTTTCTTAGCGACTACAGTGTTTTGTGAGTTTACTTTCATGACGGTTGCATACACTCACACATTACTCACCGTTCCTCCATGTTAGATCAAATAGACCTCTCAATCGTAGGTTCAAACTCCCTTTCACTTGCACATGTCCCAGTCTTTATGCCTCCCCTCCTTCTTCCCAATCCTCTGCCCTCCTTACTTTGTCTTCGTACCACTTCTGCCCCCCACAGCCCGCTATTCATCCCACTCTCTCCCAGCTCTTCCGTCTGAGTCTGCCCTATATGGCTCTCCGTCTTCAGCGTCATTCTTTCCGCCTGCGGGGAGTGCGTTCAATCCAGCGCTCTTCGCGGCTCCGTCGCATTTCGGCGTTCCGTCCTTCCTCCCCTTCCGCTCGGGCGAGCGGGTGGGCGGGCGCGCTTCGTGGGCGGCTGATCCGGCGCTATGTGGGTCACGGGGCGGGGCTGAGGGGCGCGCCTTCGATTCCCCCCGGCGGCGTCTCAGGGGGCCGTGGAGGACGTGCGCGGCGCGCCGAGCGGCCGCGCGGGGCTCCTCGGCCGCCTAAAGGCACCCACGCGGCCCCACGCAGCCGCACTTAAAGCCGGGAAGAATAATAGGACCCCCTCTCCGCCGAGCCAACAAGCTGTAATTCAGAGCTTATGAAGAAATAATAACAGAACAATTTTTATTTCACACGTAAAGGCAAGGACTTAGTTTTGAGATATTCTATAAGGTGGAATTGCATAGAAAACATTTTTATGACTGTAAAATAACGGAACAATTGTAATATGTCAAAACTATATCTTTATACCAGCTCTTGCGTTGTCGTTCGTTTGTAAGACATGAATACTGATTTTTCACGAAAAAAACAACAACATATAAATAAGGTTCTTTTATTTTTAGTATCCTATATTGTTATGCACTGCTTCTCCACTAGTTTCTACCGGCGCCAATATTGTTGCCTGCTCAGCTTCGTTGACCTCGCGGTCCTCGGGTTAGAGTCTGTCCAGTAGTGAAATACGTTGGGTACGTAAGAGGAATTCAGCTTCTGTCTGGAGAAGAATTCTAGTCGGCTGTTCTCATCGATAATTTTTCGTGGTTTCTCTCATCAATAGGAAGCGAGTTCCAAGCAGTACCTATACAAACAGGCTAAGGACTGCGCGTAATATTTCCTCCTGCTTCTTTGTCCTATCCCCTTCCCTCATACAACATAAGAGGAACACCGCCACTTCCCTGGATATATGCACTTCGCCAATACTCCGACTCACCCGGAATCAATACTTACTCCGCTGCTCTTTGAGCATAGAAACAGAATCAAATCTTTGACACAAACAAATTGTGAGATTTAAAACGTGAAATTAATATTACTATTTCATAAATGTTTAGAAATTGACATAATTATGTAATAGTGCCAATATTATGTCCTTAAAAGTAATAAATTAAATATCTCAATGTTAAAGGCATATTATTGTGTTGTGAATATACTTGTTTGCTTGATATCATGTGAATATACTAAAGCAATTTGATTTACTTTTCTGTACGATTCTCATGTTAATAACGTATATCGGGGTTAATATAAGTTTAAACTCTTAAACAATTTCATATATTTCTTGTTATTTGTGTATTTAGTAAAAACTGACAACCTGTAATAACTAGTCTAATTTTCATGCACCTGTCATTACTATAACTTCAAAAAAGTATTTTCATGTTTAATATATTTTTATGTCTAGATAATTTATATGTTATGAAAATTAATTTGTTGTTAAATATAATTATTTGTTAAATACATTTCGATGGAAATTATATAAACAAATTAAGAAGCGCGTAAAAATTAGGCCCCATTTGATTATATTAATTATTCAAATAATGGTAGGTTTTTCAATGCTATTTTATTTATGCAGTTTTCTGTATGTTGTAGTGTGATATATTAATGACATTTATGTATGATGCTAAACTTCAATGGTTGATTTGTTGTGATTTTATTGTTGCTATCGCTATCTCTTTTGCTTCGTGCGATACAAAGTGGAATAGTTAATTCTAATGAATGCCGAGTGCGAGATTACTACCACGCCAACTGGCATTACAGCAACACTGGAGGGATTTATTGGAGAATGTTTACGATTTTCCATTAGTTACCAGCTTTAAATGCTGTATCACTGCAAGTTGTAGATTAAAGAATTACGTGTTTTGCGTTTTACATCAGCGTTAGCGCGCGGTATTGAACACAATATTGCTTAACGCTTCGTAGGCAAAATTGAACAAAATCTACCAATGAAACTGTGTTATAAGCAATAAAGCATGGAATATTTTGTAACGCCGAAGATATAGTGTGGGCAGGTTTGTATATGTAAAATGCAGAGAATAATACAATGACGCATTTTCCTAAATTTAAAATCTGCTTTTGTTTGAATCTCGAAGCCTACAAAATATCTATACAGTAATATTAAATTCAACATGTGTTTAACATTTACGCATATCATATGTGTTACACAAGCAAGAATAAATTAATACGTGTAGAATTAGCTGAAAAAGGAAATTGTTTTGTTTCATGTTACGTCATTAATAATTCATAGAGTTTGAACCAGTGGACATGGCAAATTTATAATCTTACAAATATAACAAAATATTGGTATATCCAATGGCATTGAATTCAATTCTGCTTCTTTTTGCAATACCTTATGGTTTATTATCAGAAAGGACGTCTACGAATAGTAAGGATAATTCGTTCTCTTGATTTGCGGTAACGAGAGTCTCGCTTCTTGATTTCGGAATAGCTTTACTGGTGTAGTATAACACAATATGTAACAGATGTTATTGTTCCTTTTAACTCAAATGTTTTTCTATACAACAGGAGAATTTTTATGTAAATATTACCTTTTTTACATTAAAATACGCACTAGACTACTTTACAATACGTTTCCTGATTAAATATATTGATCTTTAAATATTTAATACGCTTATAAAACGTTCAAGAGCTTTTCGGTAACGTATGCTTTTAAATATTAGTATCAGAAACGCCTTTAACGAACAAGCATACGTTTATTTTTTGCAACTACTAAATTAATTTGTCTCTGAAGCTTAAATATAAAAATATTTTTAAATGCATGTAAAAGTATTTAATGACACAAGAAGTGCTGAAGTTTCCATCTCCTTTCTTTTGGCAAATACGCAAAATTGTAAGTGACTTTATATCTCTACAGCAAATATAGATTCTCAGTTCTTTTATGTGCCTATAGATTTACCATTTATACTTCAGCTATGTGATAAAATTCATCTGTAAATGAGGTTTCCTCTTCAAATAGAACATAATACATAGCTGTAAGTATACTTCTGAAATTCATATATTAGTTTCTATTGCTCGTAATAGTGTTCAGAAGGTTGAAATACAAGTTCGCTGGAAATTTCATTTTCCTTTTCGTTAAAAAGTTGTAATTTCTCGCAGAAGCCAGTTGCTTCAAACAAGCAGAAACTTTATTAAAGTCATGTCTTAATGCCATGCATGTTTTGCTTCTCATGGGGAGCGATAATACACAATTAAAAATGCACGGATGAGATTACGTCAACTGGGAAACGTCCGAATGCAAATTCGTCTTAATTACAATGGCGCGTGGGCAGTGGGTGGAGTGCACGGTGATAGGGTGGGTGGGTGGGGACGAGTAACACGCACAGAACAGGGGGACGGGAGAGGTGGCTCAGGGCATCAACTGATGTCACTGCTGTGCCTTCGACCGGGAGGTCTCAGGGTTTCACTCCCCAAGCTAGAAGGGTTTTCGACAGAAGCTTGTCAGCTAGGTGGAATTCAGTCGCTGTCTGAAAGAGAATTCAGGGGGCTGGCTGCTCTGATCGGTAGTTTTCCGTGGTTTCTCCGATCAACGCCAGGCGAATGCCGGAGCAGTAACCTAACAAACAGGCCACGGACCGCGCGCGATCTGTCCTTCCTTCCTTATCCTATCTTCACCATTCACACACATTTCACGTACATGCACTACACTACCACACTTGTTAGGAGAATAGTCAGGAGCTTAGAGGTTGTCCCCGCTAGTCCAGCATCACGTCAGCCGTTCACATTCATCAACTATCCATGTATTAAAGTTTTAAGTGCAAAAGTAGTGTTAAGACTATGCAGCCAAAAGATATCTGGAACTCATACTGGAGAGTAAGTTCTGAAAAGAGAGTTAGAACTTAGTGAAATTAATAGACGTTCATGAATAAGCAAAAACTATTACAATATTTTTATCATTTTTATTCAAATCATTAAAAATCAGATATTAATAGTGAATCAGCAAACGTGAATCAGAATGTATACGTTAAATTTCATATCAATTACAGACAATATTTAAGATAATTAGTGATTGATGAAGTTTTGCGTTATTACATTTACTAAAATACATTTGAACGAAGAAGGTAAAATAATGAGTGAGGAAATTATATTACTAGTTCAGAAGAGTAGTACTTTTACACATCCTCTTGGCTACAGTGAAACATAGCTGCAGGAATTGCTCAAGGAGGAAATATCATTTATTTTTCAGAAGTTCTCTCCCAACATGGTGGTATATAACCGGTCAGCCGCAAGTGTTTGATTTTCTACAAAATGCAGAGCTGTAGCCCCGAGAGCGTCTGTCAGATAGATAGATAGATATTATTCTGCAGGTAGGTATATACAACCTGGTGACAGAACACTACAATGTACATGTTACAAATATTAACTTTAAATTATTTAACAATGTAATTTTAAATTATTTCAAGACATAATAATAATAATAATAATAATAATAATAATAATAATAATAATAATAATAATTATTATTATTATTATTATTATTATTATTATGTCTTGAAATAATTTAAATGAGTAGTTTAAGACTGGGACAGCATAGGTGTTAATAGCTTTTATGATATTTCTTCCATTCAACTTTGTTTTCAGGAGCTTTCGGGTTCTTCGGAAGAATTCCTCTGGAAGTTCATCTTTCATTTTACATTGGTAAATGTGCCTTGCCTGTCTCACTCCCAGGTATCTGTACGTTTCCTCAGCAGACATCGCTTGTATCAATTGTTTATTTTCAAGTTCAAAGGCTCCCTCTTGGAGCTTTCCTTTTACAATATTCAATGTTCGACATTTTTCCAGGCCAAACTCCATTTTTATACTTTTTGAAAATGATTCCACAATACTCAATAGTTGGTCAAGTTGAGATTTTGTCGAAGCATATATCTTCAAATCATTCATGTATAAAAGGTGATTTATGCGATACATCATTCTTGCTCCCAATTTAATTCCAAATCCACATTTAGTGGAATTCAAGAGATTAAATAGCGGATTCATACAGATGACAAACCAGAGGGGACTTAGTGAGTCTCCCTGAAAAATACCTCTTCACACATTGATTGTATCAGTTTGGATGTTGTCAACAGGAGTACTTAAGATAAGATATTATTATTATTGTTATTATTATTATTATAATATGCTAACAATAATAGCATTAACTAAATTTTATGGCCGACCTGCACAGATATTTTAAACTATTAAATACAAGACTACACGACTTATTAATTACACTTCACTTCACCTCACAACATTTGAAATTAGCTTCTATTTCTATACTGCACTACACTGCACAACATGTCACCACACTTCAATACAATACTACTTTGAATATAATTTACATATTTAATATATAAATTATATATTTAATACAGGAACGCATTTAATAGTAATTAACACAATAATAATAGCAATAAAATAACAATAATAATCAAATAATAACTTATATAATAATTAAACTTACTAAATTAATAAAGTTTACAAATACCATTAGTTAATTTATTATGTGTATCTGAGTCAAAATGTTGATATGAAAATTTGCAGCATAACGTTACTTCCAATATTCTACATATTTTTGAGATTACCTAGGAAATGTACTTTCACAGACATTTCAAACAGAGAAAATTGTTGTCAATAACTTTATTCCCTTCAAAATTAACACAATCTATCATGAAAAGAAATAATAAACCATTAATTAATCTTCGAATATTTGCATTTTCCGAACTATTGCACAAATATAAGCTTATATGGAAGTCGTATGTACATTCGAATACGTTCACTGGATGTGAATGATGGATCTCATTATAAAATAATTTGTGTGAAAAAGAAACGAACTCTTATATTTTTAAACTATATTTCAGGAAGGTGGCTTATTATCGTCTGTTGAAAGAGTAGGGAAGAATACTTATAAGTTATACAATTGGATGTACGTTTCCATCTTTATGCTTTATAGACATTTGATATATTCGGAAAAATAATTAACCATGGTTTCAACATGAAATTATTCTATCCTTTATTTTCTATACTCGTCAATTACAGAAAATAACGTTTCTTCTTTCTCATTTAGTCTGTTGCTCGCATAACAAAAACGCTCTCATAATCGTCTATTACATGTTAAATCTACACAGTAATCATATACATTGCTTCCAATATGTTTTATTTTTAAGAACTGGCCAAGATGTTTTCGCACAAGTATTGCGAAGCATATTTTCTTACGCAAGTGAGTAGCGTAGCTTTCCAACATGTCTTTGAGTATTGTTATCATCCAAACGATGAACGGATACGAGAAGATACGAAAGAAGAGAATGGAATTTGTAATTTATTTTTAATGTTTTGTAGCTTCATATAAAAAGTTAATTATCAGCTTCATTTATATTTTTTGCAATCATTGAATATTGATCTGCGTTATGTGGATTAGTCTGCGGTACACATACGGACATGATCCACTGTCGCCTCCTTAATATTAATTAACCCCCTTTAAAATTTCATCGAATTCTGAAGGGACGAAATTGATTCCGTTAAGGACCCCTGATCTACAATGTTGCTTTAATTTCCACTTTCTCCTTGGTTTTCTTTCGACTCTTCCCGAATCTCCCTATTCCTGGCATTTAATTCAGAACGCAACTAATTCCAGCATTCCAGGGATTTCGCTTCTCCTTAATGCATGAAGCAGCCGGCTAAATGTGGTTAAATCATTAACATAGAGTTGCATTAGTTAGGTCCCCTATGACGCAATACATAAGTTAGCTTAACTTAGCCTAGGTTATGCTAAATCTACCTTACGCTAAGTGCGTTAGTTCACACGCTAGCCGCCGGGCGCGCGCGGTCAGTGCGTGGGGGTAATGCGATAACCAGCCTTGGGCGGCTCTTTTCTGCAGCTCCGATCTAATCATCATCCGCTCCCGCACCCCTCTCCTTTTCCAGCGCCCTCCCGCGCCTCCTCCTTCCTCTCCCTGCGGCCCCCGGCGTCCCCCCCCCCCCTCCGGGCTGGCCGAGACCCCACCCCGGCCCGCCCACGCGGATCAGCGCCTTGCGTCGCGCTAGCCTACACCGCCCGCCTGCGAGGGGCGACCCGTGCCAAGCGGTATTTGCTTTCCATCTCGGGGCATTGAGCTGTCTTCGCAGCGTCTCTGGAAGGAGGTCTTGAGTTCCAGTTCCGTTGGTGGAAAATTTTCGACACTAGTTCTGTAGCTAGCTGGAATCCAGATGCTGACTGGACGAGTATTCTAGCTGCGTGTTGCTCTGATTGGGTTTTTCGTGATTTCTCCAATCAACACCACGTGAATACCGGAGTAGTACGCAAAGACCCGACTAGAGATCCCACGCGATCTTTCCTTTCTCGTCCTTATCCATAGTAACACTTCATGCACTACACCACACCTGTCGGGAGATGAGTCCGCAGGTTAGAGCTTACCCGACTGCGGCGGTGCCCCGCTTTTGGAAGATACCTGGAGGAGCAAATCTCCGTAAGGCGACGTGTAGTTTGGGAACAGATTTCACCACCCGGAGAAGGATCACAGCCACCTCCCTTGATAAAACACTCACTATGCTGACTGGACTAACAATGATAACAGTGGACGGGCCCAAAAAATAGAGCATCCGAGATAAACCTACAGGTATTATCATCGTAATTACGTTCTACGTCTTGTGGCCTGCTACTTGTAGGTTGCCTCATTTCTGAATTATTTTCTTAATACTCTCCTCGGTCCATCGCTGGGCCTTTTCTCGTGAGGCTCAATCATACTCTAGTACTGATTGTGATGGACGAACGGGGCTCGTCCTTTTTATGTATTAGTTATAGGCACTTTCTCATATATATGAGTTATGTAAGATTGAAAATTCTCAGTTATTTCCTGATACATATGTCCGTTTTCTAAAGTATGAAAGAAATTATTTTCGCAGATTTTATTTATGCTGATGATATTTGGTTATGTAAAAAGAAATGATAAACGAAAAAATAATATTTTACTGTGTAATACTCTGAAATTGTAGCAAGTATTCATGTGCTGCTTTAATTTCCCCTGACCTTTACATGAACTGTGCTTCCTTCGACTATCTCACCTCATAAATTCATCCATCATTTTCCATCATAATCATTATAGTTATCTGTAATTGTGTTGCCGAGATAAATACGTTACTCTGAAACACAATATGATCGCATGACCTTACCACCATTCTCTCCCTCAACGCAAATAAATAACCCGTTTCCAAGTTCACAAGCCGACAGTCGCAAGTTCTAGTTATAGAGTATTTGCAAGCGGAAGCGTGCACTATGTGGTTTGTATCCCTCTGAAACAGTGTCAGCAGAGGAATCATAGCAAAGTACATTCGAGGAAGTAGGAATATGGGAGTTACTGCTCGTTCAGTTCAAATATTATTTGTCTATCTAAGGAAAGTTTACCGTTTTGCACGATTTAAAAGATGTCTTCGGGAAAAAACTTCCTAAACGGGGATCTCCTGGTTAGTTAAATATCCTAAAGGAGTACATCAAACTGGTAAAAAAAGCATCTGGTACATTATTCTATGCCGAATTCAGCTGGGCATATACAATCGCAATTCACGTGACGCTTCAACATTCGTTAACACTCGCATCACTCAACCACGGTATGATCTAGACCCCTAAATACCTATTTTGTACCCTGATTTGTTTGAATCATTAAGGTATCCTTACCTCTGTATCATTGTGAGTTTCGTGTTAAGATAATTCAATTTTTTAAATTAAACCTCTCAATTTTCGATATTCAAATATTATCTTATATATTTTTTCAGATATAGGCAGTAATTCTGACGGAATCCTGACATTTTCCCCAAAATTTATTAAATACAATATATAAAGAACACAATACAGTATTAAAATAAAAATAAATGTATACATTCGCTGTTAACTGCATAAATCTTGTAGAAATCAATATGGAAAGGTAAAAGAATAAAAAACAATGTGTGTATATATATATATATATATATATATATGTAATAACAGCTATATGTATATATATACATATATATATATATATATATATATATATATATATATATATATATGTATATATATATATATATATATATACACACACAATATATACAGATCACGCATACATGTTACGAGGTGTTTACCACATCCTCAATGCCCCACATCCAACGGGGAACAAGGCATGTCTTTTAAATTTATATACTCGCCGGCGCCATCGTTTAACAGTGATTGCATCAAACGTTGTTACACTTGGTTCACACTATGTGAGATATGTTACAACTAGTGCATTCAAATACGCTCAAAATCCATACACTACAACTAGCAAATCTTAAAACTAATGACCTTCTATGAAAGACATGGTTCGCGAAGTTACCCCAAAACCTTGCCAAAGCGCCCCGCCTGCGTCAGTTCACTTGGTCCATCAGTGATCTACAACGCAACGTGGACGGGTGGCGGGGAGGTGGGGGGCACCGAGGGAGGCGTCACGCCGAAAGACAGTCCACCGACCAGACGGCACCGCCCCACTGCACAGTGGGAAGTGAAGAAGAACATTGGGCAAAGCTATTTGTGTCAATTATGTAGAGTTCTTGCGTTTTCACATCATGTTTATATTCTTTATTTGTCGATGCTTCGACCTTTTATTTGCCGTTTTTGGACTTTCATTAGAGCTCTTCATTAGAGCAGGACTTTCATCAGCGTTCAACAAACTCACAGGTAACATTTTATCACAACTGCAGGGTAGATGAATTGTTAACTCAATGTGGAAGATTCAGTACTCTATAACGATTTTTAAATGGCAAAGGCTCTAAACTATCAGTTTGCGAAAATTATTAACATTTGGGCGACAATGACGGAGTTTCAGCCACCATTCTCATGTTTAACAGTCTTTATTCCCTTGCTGCACGAAATCCAGTAACCGCACTCATATCCAACGCGTGGATTTCACCTCCATGTGTTTGTTCAACGGTTTTTGCAGGCAATCTGGTTCAATCTGCTATTGTTCGATTTGTGAAAGAAAATGTCCCAACCTCCGTTCTCTGCGGTCTTGTTGAATCTAATAGCACAATTAAAATGATTACTTATGTATATTTTATAAAATGTAACACAGCACAAATTTAGTGCAAGAACATCATGAAGTGAGGCTTTAGAGTAAATGATTCTGGGAAATCGCGAACTATATTCCTGCTGATGCGGCCAGAATGATGTTTGTCAGTCACTGAATCTCGACCACTTTTAAACTCTTCTACACACTTGTAAAAATTCTTGCAGTTCTTACAACTTGCGCCATTCACTGTAGTCATTTTAGAGTATATATTAGCTGATTTTTCACCTTCGGGAAGTTCAAAACAAAACATAGAACGCTGTTCAATCAATGTGGAATTTTCATTTTCAATTTTCACTATATTACACTTGTCTTCCATTTGGTCACAATGTACGCAACGAAATCATTTTGCAGTCAACTTTCCCCCTCTACGAATTTATCCGACTTCAACACGAAAATGTTTTTAAAATAGTCAAAATATATCTTTAACATGTAAATATATACAAGAAAAAAAGTTGTTACACCTAAGTATTTTACTTGCGTGCCTAAGCGCATGGTGAAATATGTTCTCACAAAGCATATTTTCAGAAAATAAGGTTTAAAACTGAACTTCGGTATCTTTCAACGTTATCAAAACCACACTGTGGAAACGAGCAGATGTTAATAGAAAATACCTGGACTTAGTGTGGAGCGGTGTATTGTTGATTTTTCCACGAATGAGAGAAAAATGGGTGAATGGCATTTAAGAATGCGCCCGCCTTAGGATTAGGAATTTGAACCCACGGAGCGAGCGGCGAATGTGAAAGTAACTTCTTACCATTGAGAGTCCCTGTGGTTGGAAGAGCATGCATTTGATACCGGCAAGGAGTCGTATATTTGCGTGATGTTTAACATAACTGAATTGTTGACTTTTCCCGGAATAAAATTCTTGGTAGCAGGGCTCCCTACACCCTACAATAGAAAGTGTACGGCAAAAGCTAACAACGAGCTACAAATTGCATTCGATCTTTCCTTCTCACTCTCTTCATTTCCCATTCCAAGAGTCCAGAGTCAGGACTTTCTAAATTAAACGGACTTTGTAAGGGAAAACGCCCTAATTGCGCCTGTTTATTGTAGGTCTGAGTTTCACGTGCGGTATGGGTTGGTTGTTCTGGGACTCACAATCCAAAAGTGGGCAACTCAAAGGAATTACCCATTCAATATGAAAACAATGAGCATGAAGCAAATAAAATGACACATGCGTAGACCAATTATTTGATTAATATGTTAATGTTTCATGAAGAATTGCTCATTTTCAATGTCAAATATCAACAAAGGTGAAGAATTTTCTTGCCCTTATTTTGTTATTCTTGGTCCCAAAGTTATCCAAGAGTCATTTTCAGTCCCTTAATTCTTGCGAGGGCATAGCACTGTGCGGCGACAAGAGGGATAACTGGCAGGGAGGAACAATAGTGCAGTCGGGTGCAGAGTGTTAGGGCTACGCGAAGAGGTGCGGAAAGAAGCTGATAGAGTGGTTGTGAAGGGAACGGGGGGAGGGGGGTCAGGAACCGGTAGATAATCCGAACAGGAATAGGGGAGAGAGGAAGTTCGACTTGTGGACTAGTCATGGCCGGGAGCCCTATGACTCTTCCAGACGTCAAGAACCGAGGCGGGAGACATAACAAAGAGGCTGATAGGCTCAGATGCAGTTGATTTTTAGAATCGCTAAACAGTTTTAAGACAATAATTGCAGAAAGTTTTGATTTTAAGATATTATTTAAGATACGTTTCAAGAAACATATGAATGACTGCGAATCTAAACATGTCATAATGAAAATATATTAATTATTAACATATTTAGTCAGCTATCTACAGTACTTTATTGCTTAAACATGTTGTGTTTGCAAGCCTCAGGTACTTCTAGATTCCACCATTTACAGTTTCTGATCATCACGAACTCACTCCAACCTCTTTACTGTAACAAAGTCTGACTTGTGTCAACACAAGGAACACTTTGCAAGACCTGTAAAATAAAATAATAGAACATCTCGTCAATATTGTCACTACATCACTTGAACTACATACTATCAGAATTCAGAATATTAGTGCTGTAAGATTAATGAACTCTCGCATATCTCTTGAATTTCAGTCGGCCAATCGTAGCTCCTTCTTGGTTCCTTCACACTTTTCTTTTGCTTTTCTAGTTTTACGAAATTCCTGTAGAAGTCAGTCTAATAATGTAGAGAAGATATGACTCCAACTGAGAAAACAGTGATATGGAAAATGAAGGAATGAATATTCTAATCTGTGAGCGTCGGAACGCGAGGAAGAAATATTGATTCAGAGCAAATAATGCATCAGTGCAATTCTAGATATTGTGGCGACATTGAATGCCTAATACGCGAACATTTGTGTTCATCAGTCATTCATGGATGCACATGAGTGTTTGCTTCACTTTTCGCAAAGATATTATAGAAGGGCAATTACGTGGAAGCTATATCACTTTTGAATAGTTTTATGGTGCGTGTAATCATTTTACAGATTATCAAGGACATTACATTTAATTTGTGTGATTCATTGAGGACATTTTTTAAATACTTTTTAAAATTCAGTATCTACGTATATAACATGACATAAATCCACATAATATTTTACATTACATTTGCTTAATGTGGACACCGGGTTTAGCCTAATTAGAATTTTGAAATATTTTATTTTTAATTGTGAAAATGATATCACTTCATCTGGTAGGTAATATATCAACTATTTTCAGTAAATTCGGAGCTAGGTAATTTGGTTTGCTCATTTAACGATCGTGAGTTGAATCTGTAATTTTTGTGCATATCCGAGAAAACAATTACCTAGTAAGGAATTAGAACACTTCAAGATATTTATAAACTTTTGTGACAAAATTTGTCACAATTTCATTCATTGGTATCTTACTACTAAAAACAATCTCTTGCAAACCTGCGAAAATACAAACTGCCGCTTTTTAGCATGTTTGCACCGTGCTGCATCTAATTCAGCGTGGTCTATTCTTCCTGTCATTCCACCTTGAATTATGCAAATGGAAGGAAACGAATCTCTCCCGAGTTGAGGCGGCTGAAGCCGGAGTCACTCTTCACGCGGTGCAAAGCGCCTTGGACGCGGGCGGGCGGCGCGGTGCGGCGCACGGGCCGCGGCGGGCGAATTGCCGCCATCGCCACCGCCGCCGCCGCAAAAAGCGCAGGCGCTGATGACGCCGCCCGGGGCGAAGAATCGGAGGTACAGTGGGACCCACCCATCCCGACGAAGCCAAGCTTTTGCCATTTCCAACCTTGTATTGTATTCA
The DNA here is from genome assembly GCA_011170035.1 of Teleogryllus occipitalis. Taxonomy (NCBI): domain Eukaryota; kingdom Metazoa; phylum Arthropoda; class Insecta; order Orthoptera; family Gryllidae; genus Teleogryllus; species Teleogryllus occipitalis. The sequence continues at coordinate 158,075 of BLKR01001587.1, read as the reverse complement.
ATTGATTGATTCCGAGCGCGTCAACTGGTAACATCGTTTGTCCCGAAAGTGTAGTGCATGTTTATCGCAGGTGGTGGTGGTGGTGGTGGTGGTGGTGGTGGTGGTGGTGGTGGTGGTGGTGATGGTGATGGTAATCATCCCGGATGGATGGTGAGATCCGGGGCCGACCTTCGTCCGCTTGCAGGAATTTTCCCTCGCCAGGATCTTCCACCAGCCTGGCACCGCCCCAGCCCTGATAATCTCCAAGCTTCCTATTGGGATGCCGACATGTGTTTCAGATGGTGTCAATGGCTGTGACCATTAGTCCTGTAAGTGTAACGCATGTTTTTGCGAAAGCTGGCCGTATCCTTGCCCAGCTAGATGGTGAGATTCGGCGTCGACCTACAAGTGGGCTTGCGGGGCTTTTCCTATTCAGCCGGGATAAGTCTTTACCGAGCCTCCCGATATGTGTAGTAGAGTAGTGCATATCTGTGTTACTGCGTGTAAATAATGGGTGAGGATAAGCCAAGAAAGACGAAGGAAAGATCGCGCACCCATTTGTCAGGGTACTGCTTCGGCATTTGCCTGGTATTGATCGGAGAAACCACGGAAAACACCCATCCGCTAGAATTCTTCTCCAGCCTGCAGCTTGTATTCAATTGAAAAATAAAAAAAAAAAGACAATAGTTTCCTTAGAAAAATCCGGAACAGCAGAAAATCAAAATATTTTTTTCCTATATTTCAAGACACTTACTTGCCAATAATAGTGACATGAAACATAAATCAACCAGTCGAAGCCTGTCTATGTTTCGACATACGCGCGGGCGCCGTTTCGGCCCCGTTTCGGCCCACAGTGCGCGGCGCGCTGAGAGGGGCGTGGGCGCTTCGTCTCGTCGGCACAAAGGCCCAGCGCAGCGCCGTTCCACTGATCCGCCCCGCCCCCTTCCGCGCTCACCCGCACACTTTTTCCGCCCGCGCGGCCGCAAGAAGCGCGGAGCCCTCCCGCGCCCTTTCCCGACCGGCGGCTGGCGGCCTACGGCGCCCCGGCATATTGGTATTAGAAATTACGGACTCCACGGAATAAATCTTCTTACAATCTTCTGGAGAGCTACGCCTCATAACACGTATAAGAAAGGCACAGTTTCGCGTAAAACGATGTGACATTTCCTCCGGATAATCAGGTAATGCACAGGTATTAGGCAGGTCATGTTCTGTTGCAATCAAAGATATTTCGTGTACTTGTCTAACACCGGCGCACGCAGAATTGCGTACCAACCTGAGGCAAATATCATAGTTTTAAGTAATTTCCTTATATGATATTTCCGACGAAATGTTAATTGGCAAAAACTAATCACCTTTGACCCGTGTACGTGCCCTAGTCGTTTGTAACTTTTATTCTGAAGAATCTGTAGTTGTGAGTTCTTTGACGAAGCTTCGTGGATTGGGGCGTCCTAGGTTTGAGTCCCGGCAGAGCGGAATTTTCCACTCCACCGAAGTAGGATTGGTCAACGCCTCAGCTTAATGTCATTTCTCACGCCGGCTGACCTAATCTCTCGTTTCTGAGGTTTCCTGCAATCAGTTGTGAAATGCCAATAATTCCTCGTAAACTGGTAGATCACGGTTCGAAACGTCTCGTTGTATCACCCCTAGTGCAGTATCAGTATTTCGGGAGATCTTACTTTGGGATTGGCAGTTGGGGGCCGTGACCACGTATCAACGCGCTGAGCGAATCGTTTATGAGTCGGCCTGCATTGCCGACAGAATGTAAATAGCACCACGCGATCTACAGTGGGCAAGATTGTGTTTGGAAAGTAGGCAAATGTGCGAGCACCTGCGCTCAGTTTTGATATCGAATGAAACAAGCCGTTAAGAGACCTTTAATGTCGACTATAATGTTCCATGAACTTTTAGAATATGAAACATTTAAATGATTTGACAACTTGTGCGGTTGGCAACATCTCACTATTTCTCTTTCTCTCAGTACTCAGAACAATTGCTATCAATATATTTTCGAAATGGATGGTTTGTAGGTCAATGTGGACTGGATAAGATTTTAGAGGTCGACAGCTCTAATCAGTCATTTTTGTGATTTCGAGCTACCATTTGTAATTACAAAACTACAACTGAAGCTACTGTCTGTTTTAGAGTCCGGTTCCTCTAATCATCTGTCAGTGCAGAAAATAAATGGCATCTCGAGTACAAAAGAAAGAGACGTAAAGAGATAGAAAGAGACGAAAATAGTATGTTTTACTAGTAAACATATCTTAAAGAAGGTATAAAAACAGGAAATATAGAGAAAAACACTTTGTCTTTGCGAAGTAAACATCTTCGCACAAAAAAAATGCCTGAAATCTGAAAATTCTAGTCGTTACGATATCGCCTATTTCACATGATCTGGAAAGAATCCAATATAACTACCTTTAGACTGCTTTAGATGCTAGACCAACATTCCTGGGGATTGTTGAGACATGGAAAGGAAAAAGAAATAGAATAAGAATAAAAAGGAGAAACATAAATATTTCAGAAATCTGCTGGTTCTTAGTATTTACGCTAAAGGAAAGTTGAAAAAGACGAGTAACAAGATGTGTTTTGTATTCACTTATGATTATTCAAGGTTTTTAAGTAGTTCGAAGAAAGCAGATTTAAGAAGAGCTCGTTCAAATACAGTATCTATAAAATATTCCTACTTCCTTGCCTTCAAGAATACGTGTATCCTGTCGTTCTCTCACGTCTCTGAGGGTACTGCTTCTTCAGTCCAGTGTCTCGAGCATGCGACGTAACCTTATCTGCAAAATATTCTAAAAGGAAGCTATTGGTAGGATTCTAATATTAAAAGGATCTCTATTCTGAGACGTTGCCTTCCAAAAAACACCTGTTTTTAATCTTCGTGATAATAGTACTCAGTGATGAACAGGTTTTGGGATAATGTTTTGAAATTTGATTATTTTATCAGCGGAATGTGCTGTCAAATGATTGGGGCTCACGTTTATTGAGTCACTTGAACTTCATTTGTGCAACGTCCCTTTTGCTTTACGAGACTTTGATAAATGAAAGAACGCCAGCTTTCCCCCAGGTTCCTCTTAAGTAGAATAGTTTTCATGAACGGTAAAGAACAGTACAATATGCCGGAAATGAATGAAGAATGAGACCTTCACAGTAGAGAGCACCTTCATTTTCAAGACGCAGAGGTACGTCTTAATTTTTCACACTGTTGTAATAAGGTGAAAAACTTACTTAAGGGTCGTTCTTAAGAGGTTACTTCCAGAGAGAGATTCTTTTCAAATGAGTGTAGATATTTGTTATAATATATTAAAGGATTAACTGTCATAATTATGCTGAATTAATTCTTAAATTATTCTAATGCGCATTAGAATTAATACAATAAATTACATGATTTCAAGATTAAATTGAGAGTATTGGACTATATATTTTATTTATATTATTTCATATAATAGGAACTTGTATTTAAGATAATCTGAGAATCAGTTTAATCGGGAAAATAAATCTAGACAGATATTTTTTTTCATTTTCCGTGAAATCATTTTGAACTAACCACCAACATTTTTTAATGTTTTATCAATTGATATATACACCGTTTTACAAATAAAATAACTCTTCATGCTGCAATATGTTCGTCGCGTACTAATTATATAAATTAAGGGTTATATTCAAACTCAACAAGACAACGTCACAAACTCGCGTTTATACTTGGGTTTTTCTAACGTGGCGGCTGAGGGTAGTGTTGCATCGCGACTGCATCAAGCAGTGCTGCAGATCAAGTGACTCCAGCGGCAGGACTGAGAATGACTCAAAAAGTCGTGCCGAATTCCATCTTGGAGATACTACCCTCAGCCGCCACGTTAGAAAAACCCATGTCGTCACTGGTGAACGTACGAACAAGTGTTTAGTGGCGACGAACAGAAAGAAATTATGTTCAGCTTTTGGGGTCAACAATGAAAGATGATCAACGAGTATACTGCATTCGAAGTGTTTTGACCGTGCCTTCGAGGATATAAATACAAGCTGAAAACATCCATGCATTAAGCTCCTCTTGATCTCACCCTCCTTTCTGCAGAGCTGTTGGCACCGTTCGATTGATTTATTAGTGTTACCGGACGCGTCAACTGCTATGGTCATTATTCCCATAAGATTATTGCATGTTTTGTCACGGGAGGTGACGGTGATCTTCCTCCGTTGCCGAGATCCGGTGCCTACCTACTCGTCGGCTTCCGGGGTTGGACCCAACCAGGTATCTTCCACAAGCGGGACATTGCGTTAGCCGGGACAAGCTCTAAGCTACCGACTGGTCTCCCGACATGTGAGGTAGAGTAGTGCATGTAAGTGTACATGTGTAAGTGAAAAAAGTGAGGATGGAACGTGAAAGAGGAAAGAAATATCGCCGGCGATCCGCGGCCCGTTTGTCAATGTTCTGCTCCTGAATTCGCCTGGTATTGATAAGAGAAATTAAGGAAAATTACCGATCAGAGCAGCCCGCCGATAAAATTCTCCTCCAGAGAGCGGTCCACTTCGACTCGCTAAGTAGTTAATGTCAACAAACCTACCACTGTAGGCACTTGAACCCTATAGGATCCCTTGTCAGAGGCATTGCCCTGACATAACGACATCAGTTAATGCCCTGAGCCTCCTAACCAGTAACCACCGTAACCAGCCACCGTAACCAGTGTTCTATTCAAATGCGCTGATGTATATTAAGAGTAATACTTAGAAGAATTATTTAACAACAAAAATGAATTCTCACACTACCAATTAAACGTTATATAATTTATTCCATTATATAGGGTATATAGAATAAATATTACAAACTTTTTGAGGCTAAAGGGGCAAAATAACAACTTTCTTCAATGGAATACAATGGAGAAACGCATTGACATTTCCCCTTGAATTTTCGGTGACTCCTTAGAGATAGGTGTTCTGCAAATCACAATCGAGTGCGGGTAAGGTTTCGTGCACCTCCCCCCTGTCCGATTGGTATTCTCGTAGTACCGTCGTGCAATTGGTATGCCACTGTTAAAAACTTCGTTCCTAGAAAGGTGCTTGCTTTCTCTGAAGGTAAAGATTCGTTGCGTTTTGCGACTCGTCCGATAACTGAGCCTCGGATGCACATCCAGCAGCCACCCTTCACCCCCACTCGCGCTTTCCCGGCTGCCGTGGAGCGTGCGGGCGGCGTAATGAAAAATATTTTAGCGGGAGAACCTTATCCCGCCCGCGCGAGAAAACTAACTGGGTCATTAAGCGAGAAAACGCGCCTTCCAGGAGGCCAGCCAAGGATGCACTCGCACAGTTCACTCCGCGTGGAAAGAGTTTCCATCCTATTCTCTCCTTCTCTCTCTCTCTCTCTCTCTCTCTCTCTCTCTATCTATCTCTCTCTCTCTCTATCTATCTATCTCTCTATCTATCTCTCTATCTATCTATCTACCACTTTCTCTCTCTCCTTCTCTCTCTCTATCTCTCACTCACACACACACACACACACACACACACACACACACACACACAATCTCTCTCTTTCACTCACATTCTCTATAACTCTCTTTTTTACTTTCTTTCACTCTCTCTCTCTCTCTCTCACTTTCTGTCTATCTCTAACTTTCTCTCTCTCTCTATCTATCTACCTTTCTCTCTCTCCTTCTCTCTCTTTCTATCTCACTCACACACACACACACAATCTCTCTCTTTCACTCACATTCTCTATAACTCTCTTTCTTACTTCCTTTCCTTCTCTTTCTCTATCACTTTCTTTCTATCTCTAACTTTCTCTCTGTCTCTTTCTCTCTTCTTCTCTCTTTCTTTCACTCATTCACACACACACACACAATCTCTCTCTTTCACTCGCATTCTCTATAACTCTCTCTTTCTTATTCCCTTTCACTCTCTTTCTCTCTCTCGTTCTATCTCTAGCTTTCTCTCTCTCTTTCCCTCTCTCTTTCCCTCTCTCTCTCTTTCAGTGGTGGCGTTAAGTGACCCAAGCTCCAACGAGTTCGGCAACTCCGGCGCGGTCCGAAATCGCCCCCACGGTTCTCCACCACCCGGTCAAGTATTTCGATGTCTTATTGCACAAACGTTGTATGTCCACCCACGGTCACTTTTGAGTTAATATCAATTTCGGAGACGCCTCTTTTATATCTACTTAGGGTACAATGGTTGTATGTCCTTATGGGTATGCTATGACGTCCCCAATCAGGTTGCTTTCTCCGAAGCCTCCCATGGGGCTGGGTTCAGTATCTGCGGATAGGGCGGTTATGGTGGTTGATACTTGTTACGAGAATAAGAACATCCCCACGATACGTTTTTGTGGGCTTCAAAATCCTTTCTCCTCCCTTTAATTATACATAGTTCAATGATAAATAAAAGTATCAACATCGCAAGGTTCGAAACAACCACCAATAATTGCATAAAGTATTTTCTCTACAGTAAAAGAAAACCTATTTGCATCGGTACGTCAACTACAGATTTGATTTTGCAGTACTGATAACAAAATAGCAACCCACATCCCCAGATGCTCTCCTAAAACGAATAACAAACGTGAGCTCGACAAAACATTCGCATAGTGAAGTTTCATTTATGTTCAGGACCAAACCTAAAACTGAACAAAAGTGTGTTTATTATTGAGTAATTATTTCTTTTCAATTGCATGAGTTAAAACTCTTTACTGTAGAAAAGATAAAATATTGATAAAAACAGATTTTATAGGAAGTGCAGCGGGACTATGGATCTCAAACAGGTAAACCGTAGTTTTTTAACCCGAAACTTTGTACACATGTTAAAACCTTTGAAAGCTTTTCGCATTCTTATTTCATGCGAAATAAGAAGTCATTATCCCCTACACACTTAATCTGCTTAGTTTGAGCTCCAGAGAAATATGTGTGATCAACAGGATATTCAATCCGCAAAGGCGCCTCTTGAGCAAATGCGAGTAACGAGCTGAAAGCCTCGTAACAAAATCATCACGCTCTCGCGATGATGCCAGGGGTCATAGGGCGAGGCGAGGTCGCGTGCATTGCTGATTGGCGTTGCCGCTCGTGCCCTCCGCCGCTCGCTGCGCGCTCAAGTGCCACGCCCCCGCGGAGGTGTGGGCGATAAGCCGCTCACCGGCCACTGGAGCAGATTTGGCCGCTTCGCGCCGGGGCTTTGGCCAGCGCTGTTAATGCCCGGCGAAAGGGGCATGCAGTGTGTATAACCCCTGTTCAACTGCACTTAGCTTTCTTTTCCACTAATGGTTTTTGAAAAGCGAATAATAATTATCCTTCCTGACTAATTAATTTCGAAAAATGTAAATGAGGTAATAAAACAAACATACAACACAATGATTTTTTTAAACTTAGGCAATTAGAATGAAATGGATTTGTAAGATGAAGGAAAGTCTAAATTTTTTTTCGATGCTTTCCATTAGATATAACAGCAGAGAGGCTCTTTAAGAAGATTTTTAAGAACAGCTGTATAAAATGTTAAAAAAAGGAAATTAAAAATAAAAACATAAAAATTAAAGTAATTAAATAGAGTTAAAAAGTGCTCAACATTTTCAAATTTATATAGATAAGTATGTTCTAATTACTAATTTCTCATCTCAAATGTATTGTAAATTTTCTCAGAACTATTTTTATTTTACATGTATAAAGAGTTTTTCAACCAATAATCAAAGCAACAATTCTCAAAATAAATTTTCGAATGAGTAAAGTGCTACTTTGCGCGAGACTATAGTGATTCGTCACAAACAGTTTCAAGAAATTACCTTGATTTAATTGCTATTTAATTGTTTCTACGTTCATAGAAGTTAATTGTTTTATTTGCAAATGGAAGATTGTATTATTGAAAGCAGTGCCAAGAAATATTTTTATAAGTCTTGAAAATATATTGGACATTTTTCTACATTATCGTCTAAAATAAATCTGTAGCATTTATGTTTCTTGTCATTTATTTAATTAACAGGTGAAACTTTTGTGACGTATTATAGGAAGAAGTGCAATCTCTGCGTGGTATCTTGTGCTTTAGGACCTCTGCTTTAATTCATTTACATATTAAATTGAATGATGAATACAGGTAGTAACGAGCTATTTTTAGCAAGAATTAGTATGAAAATATTCTCTCCCTTGTCATAATAGTTATTTATGATACGAGTAGTACACATTTACTAGGTAGGAGGGGTTGGAAGGTTGCGACACAAAGATACAAACCGATAGGCTGAGTGGCTCAACCCAAAGAGAAAAATAAAATCAATTTTACCACTTGTGTTGTACACTATGTTTTAGATATCCTTACTGACTTTCCTTTTCCATTTTATTCAAATATACACATCACTTAAGTTGGTTGTTAGTGATTCCGGGCGCGTCAACTACTGAGGTCATTAGTACCGTAAGTGTAGTACATGTTTTTCCTCAGGAGGTAATATTCCCCCGCTGGATGGCGAGATCCGGCGCCGATCTAACGTCGGCTAACGGGGTTTCCCTTAACCTGGTATCTTCCACCATCGGAGCACCGCTATAGCCGGGAGAAACCCTAGGCTCCCGATCGGTCTCCCGGAAGATGTGGTAGTGTGGTGCATGTTAGTGTAAGTGTGTGTGTGTAAGGGGAGAGGATGCGACAAGGAAGAGGAAGGACAGATCGCGCGCGGTCCGTGGCCCGTTTGTTAGGGTAGTGCTCCGGCATTCGCCTGGTGTTGATCGGAGAAACCACAGAAAACTACCGATCAGAACAGCCAGCCTCTAGAATTCTCGAGACAGCGATTGAATTTGATCTAGCTGACAACTGTCGAAAATCTTTTCACTGTCGGGAGTCGAACCTAGGGCCTTCCGGTCAGGGTCACTGCAGTGACAACGACTGATGCACTGCTACGCATCACTTAGTACACATGACACTCACTTAGTACTCGGTACACATCACTTAATGATATATTAAGGTCAGTAGTAGTAGATGCAGACAGACGTAATTATATTGTTTTTTTATTGCATTCAAATATTTATCTGAACACTTGAGCATCACTTTTAGCATTAGGGATAAAAACTTAACTCTTAGACCGTTACGCATGCCACGAAAGAATACTTTTATTAATGGCTGACTAAAAAGCTAGTTGCAAAAGCGAATAAGCTAAATATTTTGGCTATAATCCCTTTTCATGCCCTTAGCGATGGAATCGACTTACTGCCTAGGAAGCATGGTGAACAAAGTATTTGAATAATTATATTCACTGAGATCAAGAAAACCTGCACAGATAGTGAGCTCCATTTATTCATATATCCAGATGCAAGTCAAGGAGCCGTATTGTTTTCCTTTTCTTATATTATTTTCATCTTGTACAAAGTTTATGATTTTCCTCTATCCAAAAGTAGTCCTACGCTCTTTTAAAACCGCGTTGAGTTGCAAATGAAGGAAATAGTGATAATAAAATGATTTTAGCAGAAGTGTGTGGGGTAATAAGAACTTATTGTGTGTGTAATACGACTTACGCGAAAATATTGGACAAATTCTAATTTATAAATTTGTATTTACAACAAAATTTCTTTGATATTAATTTACTAGAACGTTGGTTATTGAATGTAGGTTGTTGTTAGACTGCTAAATATTGCCTATCTTTATAACAGGGAAGGAACATGGAAAACGAAACTAGAATTGAATTATCAAAAACAAATTTTGAACCTTTAACGTTGAGGCAGACAAGGGTGACAGTCGTTTTCCAATATATGAGTTCTATTTTACTAGAGGAAAATAATGGAAAATTATAATACAGGAACAATGTCACTTATTGTACAGTACTAATTAATACTTACGCCTGGAAGACAGAGAGTTATCACAATCAAAATTTAGTACTAAGTTGCCAAAATGCCTTTTCTAAGCGAGTAGAGTGAGTTATTGTTCTGAAAGTAAAAGGAAGAGAAAATAAGAGCTTTCAGAATTTCTGCTGACGCAAACGTGCACTCTCAGACAATTGATAGAGTCTTCTCTTGAACAAGACTCCTTGGGTCAGCTCTGAGAGTAAAATAAACATTAGCACAGTAAACAGGAAGAAGAAAACGGCGAGAGAAATAGAAAAGCTAGACTCAAATATAAGATAATTGGGTACATTTTACCAACCACTGAAAGTTTTTCTTTGATAATTTGAAGACTCTAATCCCTTTCTCATCATACACCGCTTTCTTACCTGCTACGCACGGACCGTAGTTTTGCAATTTGTTACCCATGGATGCCCAGCGGGTTGAATTAAACTAAAGAAAAAGTCCATATCACTTTATAGGATGAATTTAAAAAAATCCTTTATTAGTGGTCACATACATGGTAACGTAAACCTAAATTTGAAGTTTCTAGTTTCTATAGGATTGGCTCTCTGCTTCCATGTCAGCCAGTACAAGAAGAGCATTCACTTATCTACACTGTATCCCAGTCAAATGTATGCACCCTTTGATAGCTAATCTAATCCCATTTATATTTTCTTTTTTCGTTTTAGGTGTGACCGCTTAAAATAATGTACTTAACTTTGAGCAAATAAATTTTATTGTAAAGTGCTACTAGAAGATTGAGTACATAACCCAAATGCAAAGAGAATTTAGTGTTTCGACGAGATGTCAACGAGACTCACAATTATCCGTTTGCCCGATAATTTTTTCGGCGGGGGAATATTCATCACAATGTTCATAGCACAAAAACAGCTGTAATCAATGAGTTGAAGCAGCAATTGAAAGTTAATGCGCAAAAATACCAATTGAAATGATAAGAAAACTTTTGGATTCCAACGGTCAGCATTTTCTGATGAACCTGCACCACAACGGCTAACAATTCAAACACTTCCTGCAAGTGGCAGATTTCTACATTTGTTGTCATTATTTTGAATCTAGAAACTGTTTTCTATTATAATAAAAGTTGGAATTATAGTAATTCAAAGAGTCTACGAGTGTCTAATTTCTGACATAATGTCACTGATTGCGTAGCCGGACCTTTCGAGGGGAGCGTGTTTTGAATCTCCAGTAGCTGTTACCACCCGCTCCCTTTCCTTCCCCTCGGCTGGTTGCGCCGTCCGCCGCGCGGCGCGCTGCGCAGCCCTCGCCCGCGGAGACCGCCTCGCCTCGCCGCGCCGCTCCGGAGCGCCCGCTCTCCAACTTCGCACTGATAGCGCTCCCACGTGACTGCGATTTTTCGCCGACTGCTCACATTGTGACCTTCGCAGCGCGCGCGCCGGGCCTCTTCGCGAGCACGGGGAAGGGGGCGGGCCCCGAAATTTACGAGACCGATTTTCCCTCCGCGCGAGCCCCCGGGAGCTACGCTCCGTGATAAAGTAAACTTATTATTCACCCGCTAAATGTGAGGTCACAAGAGCGATAATTTAGCGAGTTGCGGTTATGAGGAAGATGATATCCAGTATCAGTTTTCGAAAAAGTCTCTCGATTGATTGTAAATTTTCGTGTAATAGTGATGACAAAGTTAAAACGCGTAGAGGATTATCCTTCTCTTAAAATATCTCTATTGAACTCAGTTTCGCATTTTCTCAACTTTTCGTGTCTCTTTATCTTAATTTGCGGAATGTATTAAAGGAACACTCTAAGGAAAATAATAAGAGTCAGGATTGCGGTCTCAATTCTTTTGATGGTTCTACCTATTAACTCAATCGCTGCCGAACAACATGTAACAACGATACTTCGGTTTTCTTTTAAAGAACAGTTTTATTCGCTATTGAAGATGTTATGCTTCAATAGTATGATTACACAATCACGTCGATTTCACGTTTCACTGTGGGCTTTATGACGCAGTGTGCTCATCATCTGCATTTACAATTATTAACAAAATAAAAACACTACGGGCAAGGCAATATGGACAAGGGATATAAATCCATCATAAAAATGTATTATAAACAATATGTATTAGATTAAAAAAGGATTGCTTTAACAACATTCTACGAGGATCAATAGCCCGCGGCGTGCAGAGGTCCCGCATGTACCGCGCGCGGCTTTGTTGCGTGGCAAGTCGTTGGGGCTCCGGGAGCACGCGCGCGCCCTGGCCCGGAGTGTCTCCCGCGCCACCAAACAGCGACGCATTGTGCGGCGGCCGGGAACGGGCTCCACGTGGCGCCGCGGAATATCAAATAGCGGGTGCATGCGCCCCGCCCCCTCGACGGCCGGCCGCAGGTGCGCGCGCCCCGCCCCCGCCCCGCCCCGCCCGACGCAGCTCGCGCCTGTTTACGCCGCCTTAAATTTTTCATAATGAAGCTCTTTCTCGCGTGATATTGCGGGAGCCGCCGGTGCACACGCCGCCGTCCCTGGCAGCCTATTGGCCCGCCCCCGCTCCCACGCAGCTTGCGCCACTCGCACCTATGTTGTCTGCACGATCCTCGCTGCTGCTGCTGCTGCTGCTGTCCTCCCTACCTACGCCGGAATATCCACCTCCCCTTTCCGGAGCCCCCTCTCCGAATGCCCGGAGCCCCCTTTCCGAATATCTCCTCTCCTAGTGTTTTCCGTGGTTTCTCCGATCAACACCAGGCGAATGCCGGAGCAGTACCCTAACAAACGGGCCACGGACCGCGCGCGATCTATCCTTCCTCTTCCCTCTCCTATCCTCTCCCCTTACACACACACTTACACTAACATGCACTATACTACCACATATTCCGGGAGACTGGTCGAGAGCTTAGAGCTCGTCCCGGCTGGGGCGGTGCCCCGCTGGTGGGAGAGTCCTGGTTAGGGGGAACCCCACTAGCCGACGGTAGGTCGGCGCCGGATCTCGCCATCCAGCGGGGGAAGATCACCGCCATCTCCAGAGGAAAAACATGCACTACACTAACGGGACTAATGACCAAAGCAGTTGACGCGCCCGGAAACACGAAAAAATCAATCAATCCTCTCCTAGTCGGAGTGGGCTAGCCGTTCCTTTCTCACCATTCCACTCAACACCCCCGCTAGACTCGTGTCTCCGCCACCCCTGGTGCCGTCGCCCCTCTCCGCACCCCGCTTCACCTCGGGCGCCGCAGCCGCCCCCTCGCTGCTTGCTTCCGCTAACCTCTCCACGCTGGCCTAACCACCTCTATCCTTGCCGGTCCACCTCACCCCGTTGGTCGTCCCCACCAGTCTCATTCCCTGGCACCCTCGGCGCCCTCTTACCCAACGCAGACTTCCCTTGCGTCTCCAACCTTTCTCGCTATTTGCTCTCATCAAGCCTTCACAAATCACTCCACTCCCGCTAGCCTCACTTCCTTCAACATTCTGTAAATCGATTTACGGAATCGTGCAATTGCGGTGTCTATTACTAGAGAGAAAATATGTAGTTTTATAATGTAAACCGTGCTTCTTGGTTCTTTATACACGACTCAACTAGTTACAGAAAAAGAGATCACTCGAACAGCTTTTCCTGATTTTTGACGATAATTTAATTAAATGAAATATATCATTGCCAGCTTGCTACCGCTTTATACCGTCTTTTCTCTCGTACCCGCTGCCAACGTCGACTCACTACCCGCCGCTAATGTAATCTGCATTTTCACACTGTCCTTGCTGTGGAGCTGTGTTCTCATGTCCCAGCCGTACCTGCGCCTTTACACACCGACATCCACACAGCTCCATCTGTTCTAAACGCTCTTACCTTTCATTTTACCACCGCAGACTTTTATTTCCCTTGCTTCCCTTCTGCTTCTTTCTATATCTTCTTGCATCTCATCCTTGAATCTTTCTCTTCTCCTCCATCAATTCTTTTCCCCGAATCCTGCCAACCTTTTCTTTGTTCTTTTCTTACTCATCATCACTTTTCTTATTCTTCTATTTCTTGTTCACAACCCACTGCTCATTCTCCTCCTCCTTATCCTCCGTAACCGTAGCTGCAGACTTTTACTCCTCTTCTTCGCCGCCGCATATTGATCCCGCTAGAGGCGGTGGCGGCGTGATGACTTGGCGCCCCGGCCGCAAAATTCACGTCTCCAGCGTATAAATCGCGACGGTTACTTCGCCGCCCGGGTGGCGAGGAATTGGAAATGGAAATGGTTTGCCCTAAGGGATGCGACCGTGGCCACCGGGATTAATCTTTCTTCGTGGTTTTTCAGAGCCGTCACCAACAACCATTATGTCACAATACTTTTGCAAATTTTCAAGAAACTTGTAGGACTATACCGGGATTAAACTTTCTTCGTGGTTTTTCAGAGCCGCCACAAACAACCATTATGTCACAATACTTTTGCAAATTTTCAAGAAACTTGTAGGACTGTAGGAGTTATTACTGAGTATTGCAAGCTAACTTACCACAATGTTTAGACTTCTCTTAGATATTGTAAAAAAGCTATGGTTTTCAAACATAGTCCTGTTTGCGTATGCAAGCGCAGAACAAATGCACCACCATGGACGGAAATTGTGGACATTGTAGGTCGCCGATAAGAGTAAGTCTGAATCCACTTGCACTGTATTTATGCACTGCATAATTTTTATTTCAATAATGATACTTAATAAATTAATAAATATTTTAAATGTATAATTATAAAAGGCTAAATATTCCTGCAACAAATAATGTACTTCTACTTCTTACATGTTCTTCAAAAATAATTTATCATTGCAAATTATCAGTTGTATCATATTTATTAATTATTTTAATAGAAAATAATCTGTAAATTCCCTCTGTTCAGAATAAAACTTCTGAACCATAAACCCCATCTCAAACTGATTTTTCGCTCAGTTTCCCCTGATTCATTGAGCAAATACCGAGATGGCTTCCTGGTTTGTTTCTGGACATCAATGTAACTTCACTTTGCGCCTTTTTGTTGTTTTGCTAGTTGTCGGAGGAGTAGAACCAGGTGCATGTGTGGCTATTGTTTTTGCAATACCATAAAATCATAGCTGAAGTTCGTTTTCCGTTGCAAATACGTTTTCTATTACTCAGAAGCGAATCATTTTCTAGTTTTCAAATATTGCTAATTTCATTTTGTTGGTACTTATATTCATCATTCTAGAATGTAGAGTAAATGAAAGGGGTAAAGATTCTTAAGAAAACGTGCATATATTACACTTCTTCATACGCCATATACGGTTTTTACTGTAGATATCTTTTTTCTAAAATATTTTTAATAAAATCGAATCACTTTTAGATTTCCTTGCACTGACGCAGTTTCAATCTTGGAATTCCTTTATTCGTAGAAATCAGTGGACATTCTTTACTCGGGAAAACACCGAAAGTAGTGTATAAACTAAGGAATGTAGGGACGATTTGCATATATTTAAGTTTGATCTAGCATTAACTTTAATAGTACCTCTTACGTTTTCAAGCATAGCCCATTTTCTCCTATCGTGAGAAAGGACACATTCTGATTACTTTCCTTCACGCAAGGGCTGTTGAGCGAGTTAGAAAAACCATCCAGAAATAAGAATCCTTTGCAACATCAACCTTACAAGCATTATCAAATTACTTTTTTTTAGGTCCAAACTGTTACATATTTAATCCCTGGCAATTGATGATAGATATCCATACATGTTTTTTCATTGAAAATAGATAAAATGTTACTAATGTTTGCAAGAAAGTTAAATGATAAATTATAACACTGTCGGCTTAGAAAGAAATTTCTATGGCGGCCAATAACTTTTAAATGTCCACCCATTTCTAAATAAAATGAAATGATTTTTATAGGACAGAGGTATCGTCAGAATATTTAAAGACAAACTACTCGTATAATTTAAAACATAAATATTTTATGACAATGAATTACACTAAAACCATAACATATTGGGATACAATATGCCCGTATCATCATAGGGTCTAAGAACAAGCAGTTATAACAGTTAAAACGGTTTCTTTACGCATAAATAATTTGAAATACGAAATATTAAATATGAAATAAAAGAAAAGAAAGATTTAAAATTAGAATTAAAAATGAAAAGTTAAATACAATAACCAAAACAAGAAATGTATAATTATAACAAAAAATACAAATGGTGTTTAAACATGTAAATTCGGAGACCAAATCTTAAATGAGTCACATACACATATTAAGAAGTCACACACGGATGCAGAGCGAAGTGAAAGAACAAAATAGACTCAAAACGAGCCCTTGTCTAAGGTCGACCACCTCCGAAGAAATCAAAAAGAGAAATGAATGACCCTAAGGTAAAATATGTGATGGTTGGGGGCGTAGAGTGCAGAGAAAAAAGGAGAAGGGGAAGAAAGGGCAACTAGGGCAAGGAAAAACAACCAAAAGAGGAAAAAGACAAAACACATGGGACAATTAATTTAATTATTATCCGCAGTGTAATTTCATTTTGGATAACAAATTGTCATACGAATTGTCATACGAATTCGTGAAAGTATTCGATTCCACATTCGCATTGACAGTCTGATAAATCGTAATAAATAAAGACTAGTAACTCAACGGAGGGTATTTTCTAGATTCCATTTCTGAAATGTGTTTGGAAATAAAAATAGTAATGATCGTGAAGCATATTGTCTTGTCATATTAGGAGAATACAACTGCCGTACAAAAAACATCATATATATTGATTTTTAATTATAACTGAATAATTTTTTTAATATTACGCACTATGCTGTAGATGACACTGGTATTATTGACAATGAAAATGAAAATAAAACTTGGTATATTAGATCCAAGACGCTGATTCAAACCTACGTATTATTTGTCATTACATTCTTCAAATCTTCAATTGCAAATGTCTCTCCGCTTTCCTGCATACAGTATATATATATATATATATATATATATATATATATATATATATATATATATATGTGATAATTAATGATTGTAATATTTCATTAATTTTATATTTTTTTATAATTTTGACTTTCAAAGAAGGTGTTATAATAATTAACTTTTATTTTCGGACATTCTAAAGCTTATTAGAGATTTACTGAAACTTAGTATGATCATTATGTTATAGTAAGTAATAATTTACGGATTTAGAAAATAAAAATGGTTTTACTGATTAAAATTCGCTTATATTCCAGACGTCTAAATAATTAATTATGCAAAGAGAATGAGAATAAAAATGTCTTGGGTTTATGAAAGTTTCACAAAGTTAGGCTTGTAAGTATTGTGATAAGGGAGGTAACACTCTAAGTGATAAGTAAACCTGTTTAATAGTTGTTGTATGAAGCAGTTCAAGTTGAGCTCTTTACTGTTTGTAAGTTCGGAGCGAACGTAAGATTTTGAGTTGTTTTTTTAAACTAGATAATTCCAACAGTTTTAAATTTACTTGGATTTTACTTTACTTGCATAGATTTGCATATATTTAATACTGACTCAATGATTGATTTCAGTATCAGTAGTTCCCAATGCAGGTCATCGTTCCGCATTGGTATCGCGAGCCGGCGGGTGGGCGTGCCGGTCCGGTCCCGCCCGCCCCAAGGACGTCGCGTCGCCGGGAGGCCGTGTTTAAACTGCAAATGGATGGCGCCGTGCGGCTGACTTCACAGTTTCTGCAGCCCTCCCCTTCCCTTCCCTCTCCTCGCCCCTCGCCGCCCCCGCTTATTACCAACTTTGTACTCCTCCCATTTCCGGAATTTTTCCGCGGCCGACGGGAACAGTCGGGAGGCCGGAAGTCGCGTCGCCTGACGGCCAGCTCCGCCCCCGCCCCCGCTCCGCCCTTCCGTTCAGCCCCCGGCACCGCCCCCGCCCCGCCCACGCCTTGCTCCCGTCTTGGACTTCCGTCTCCCTGCCCTGCTTCCACCACGCCTCCTTGCTTCGTCTTCTGGCAGGATTTTCAACTCGGCCATGATTTTGTTGTGGCCAAATCCGAAGCAGCTCACTCGCTTTCCATTCCTTAGAAACGGGATTCAAGTAGAGGGATTGGAGTAGTAACAAGGTAAGCTCAATCCTCACGCTATTTGTAAATGTTAGTATCTCAATATAATAAATTAATATGTTGATTTTGGTGAAAGTGTGGCTTATTTTGTTACTAAATATCTCTTGTTATTATTCTTTACGAAGGGCTTGGGTCAGTAACTGTGAAACACTCTTTTATCAAAATCTAGGAATTACCATTTACAAACGGTTGGATGGCTTATTTTGTTACTACCCCAAGCCCTTCAAATCACCATGTGATGTTTGTGTAGGACACTCTTTTCAGACATCTTTTCATGTGCCTTCTCCTCGTCCTGCCAGTTCATCATCTTCATCTATGTTACTCTCATTTCAAATGAGCATATTTCACTAAATTGATCCTTCCCCACCAGACATGTGCTTAGGATGTCTTACAATGCAATCTTTCTGTCCAGTTAGTGATTCCTTCATCGTAGTCGCTTCGCCCTCCATTCACGTCATCCACACTTTGACAGTCCTCTCTTTTGTGTCACTCCGGCGTCATTCCTCCATATTTTTCTTGAGATTTCTGATCTTTTTCTCATTTGTTTCACTTTTATTTAGCCCTACGGGACCTATGGGGTTACATTTTGTACTCCAAGACATGCTTTTGTATTTTTTTCAGTTAATGTTACTATCTGTAAGACAGTTTTCTTTCTAGCTGAATATTTTTCGTTAATGCATCGAAACCGCGCTCAGTAGAAAACATACAATGATTATCTTTTCTGGAAATATTTTTTTTCTCGCCATGAGGTCCAAAATGAACCCCATTAGTGCCCTATGTCACATGTGACAGTTAACATTCTACCATTTTTTCTGCACAAATAGTTAAGAGAGCCGTTTCAATATATACGTTATCACTTGTAGCTGCTTTGTTTTCCAATATATCGCTTAGATATTGCAGTTACTTTGTTTGGAGCTGATTATCGTGGCTTCACACGAATGTTCTGAATGACTACATTATTATAACGTATTGTGTTCTGTTGATTGCTTTTAGAAGATTCTTATTTTCAACAGTTGAAATAATAAATGTTGTGTATGTAAAATTTCATATTCAGTAAGCATTCCAACAAAACTGTTATCTACCAGTGCCAAAACTGTTATACAGTAAGCTTATGACTATTTGTGAAGACTGTTGTAAAATTTCCATTTAATGTAAGTTTCAATAGTCATCTAACTAATGATGATAATTGAATGATACTACTGTAAACTGATAATGTCTACTGTTTGATTTGATAATTGGTAAAAAAAAGATTTTTTTATTGATACAATTTTCTTGTGCGATAACGTGTGCTGATGCGATTTCACAGTTGAAGCTTTGTAGACCTGGAATATCCTAGGTTGTGGACTCTCTGGAATGGTTTTAATGAATTGGACGATTTTAAGATTTGGAACTCCAGCTAAGTTTCAGGATCAAAGCTGATCACTGAATCTTCCAAGTTTCTTTTGATAAATCCCAACCAGATGCAAGTACAGCAACCTAACAAAGAATCGTGATTTGCGCACTTTGCACCTTTCCTCATTTAATCATTTCCAACCTGAAGGTCGCCATGCACCATACAGTGCGGTTTCCTTTCAGTCGCTTTCCCCTCTTTATTCCTTCACTGCCGCCCCTGCCTCGTTACATATCTTTGGACTTTATTAACATCTGTTCCTTGCAAGAAACAACCCTCGTAATAATCTCTATTCCGGGTAACTCTCCATATGTAAAATATTAAAACAACTAGAAAATAAGTGCTTGGTCTAAATCCCCACAGGTTTGTCTAATTTCCTAAACTATATGGCATTAATCTCATATTTCTCATTTAATGTTAGCGGTGGCTGAGTAGCAGACAGCAAAGGCCCATCCGATTCAAAACATGTTCTAGACTCTACAGAAAGCTAAATAAATAGTGAATGCGCAGTTCTCGCCTCGGAGCATCGCTCTCCATCCCGGAGCCGAGCGTGATTGGCCGCGAAGGCGGTACAAATCCGCTGCGCTGCTGTAGTTCACGGGGAGACGTACACTAGACCGCCCGCCGTATCTTTCTCCTTGCTTTTACTTTTATCGATCTTCCTCCAGTTACCCTTTTCCCATCCACCCCTCACTCCGCATGATCTTTGCCTTATGCCTTCCGCTCACTACTCTCTGCTTCTACTTTCCTTATCTTTTCTAATTCAGTCATCTTACTCTGCTTCAGTCTCCCGGTCTTATTCAGAATCGAAAAAATCTCTAAAGAGATACGTGAATCAGCATAGTTTTCTTCAGAAAACTTATAATCACATACATCTGGGGCGATATTCCGGTTAATAACAATTTGAATGTGAAATTATATGAAGAGTTAATTGTTAGAAAAGGAGACTTGTCAGAAAATTATACCAAAATGTGTACATAATACGCTGAAAAGGGAATATTGTATCGGTGAGGAGCGTCAGAGATGGTTTTATTTTGAATGAGGGAAATCTAGCAATCATAATCTGATCAAATCAAATAATGAAACATTTGTACTTACGTTATTTCTGTTTGCTTGGTTACACGATCTTGTTGTTTGGATTATTGTTGTATACACTGAATTTTTAATCACTTATTTTCCACTTTTATCCATTGAACTTGTATTGGAAGAACTAACAAGATGAGCTGAATTGTACAACGATGCTGACAAAACTGACCTCGACGCGCTAGCAAAATCGGCATTTTACTGCTAAGCGAGGGTCGCTCGCAGAGGGAAAATGGGAGAGAGGGGAGAGAGTGACCTTGGCGACTCCCAGGCATTTTCTGGGCTGCGAGGTGAAGCTTTGCACTCAGGTCTGAATAAAATCCAAGACATCAACTCTCTGATTCCGCTAGCAGTATTGCTATTTGCAAACAAAAAAGACTCGCGAGGCAACGAAGCGATTGAGGAGAGAATTTGAACGCTCTGTATTACAAGTAATTATTTTACACAATAAAATAAATGTCAGTATAGTAGAACATCGTTAACTCGGATTAACTGAGACCGGGTCCTAGCCTCAAAATCGAATGAAAAATCCGGGTTATCAGGAGAAATATTAAAGAACGATAAAAAACATGGACTTACCAGACATACTATGGTTAATAGTGCTTACGAATTACACAGGCACACAAAATAAAAAAGTTTTCAGACCCAAAGACTTGACACATGTTTCTCTATGTATGTCTACGCGCTCAATCCGAACCTGATGCCAGAATTGTGCCATCATCCTCCAGTTTATTTTAAATCGCAAAAAAAAAAAAACACCTTGAAATTGTATTTTTCGTTTTAGGAAGTTGTTATCAGACAATATACTACGATGAATCACTGCTACAATTGTCATGATGTCAAAACATATGGTATATAGTTTCTATAAGTATTTGTGAAATAAATAGGCATTGGTAATACACTTTCGCCTAGTACGGTTCACATTCTTACGAATCAGATGGTACAATAGAGAACATAGTAACAATATATCAAGTAGTAATGTTTTAACAATTTCCATCTCCTGTTATTTGCTCGCAGAGTTGTTTTGTGTTAATCAAACTGGTTGAACTTGATTTCGAGATGATCAACAAATAGATTAATTAACTCTTGGAATATAAATTCGAGGAAGGTGTGAACTACGGGAAGTGTAATTGTGTTAGAAAAGACCTGTGGGAAAGACCTGGCGTAGAACTCTATTTGCTCCCTTTGTCCGTCGCAAATTCCTTTTAGTACGTAGCATATGAACATCGGCCGGGAGGGTCTGGACACAAAGGTGGCGCTAAGGCAAGAGATAGGGCGCCCTTACCACCACTCCACACGAGTTGCTCCGGAGACGGACGGCGGGGGGGGGGGATGGCCAGGCGGGAACAGCGGAGGCGGCGAGCGTCTAATGGAACGGGGCAGGCCAAATGTGGGAGCCCGCAGGGCCTTCAAACGTGGCGGACCGACGCTGTGGCGGTAGTCAACAAACATTGCCATTTTTGGAAAGGAAAATATATTTAATGACTGACTGCTTCTTTATATACTCTTCAAGAATATCAAGTAGAAGGGTTTTCCTTTCAAAACAAACAAATTCAAATATTTGTCCAAATTCTCTTTTTTGCTAATAATTGGCTTCCACAATGTCATGAAGGGATATAGATGAAATGGATATTAATCATACCCACAATGTGGCAATAATATACCTCGTTTGTATCGAATATTGTGAACATGAAAAGGTAGGTTTGGAAAGCGAACATTTCAAATAAATTGCATGGTAAGTGATGAAATAATATATATAGATATTATAAGGACAATTCAAAGGCATTTCCTAGCTATTATTCCAACTGAGATGATCTTCGATATTTATTACATAAACAGATTGTTGCAATTGTCGCACGTCGTATAGACACAAGATGCAATGAAATTAGGTTATTGGGTAAAAAATTCTTTGTAGTATCCTATTGAATTTGTGATGTTTTTTGATGGGAATTTTCCAGAAGCATATTCTTATCTATTGTAATAAAAAAGTTCACTAATGTATTATATTAATACCATTTAATTTCGCTCGTTAATTTTGTTTATTAATACCTTGACACCTTAAAGCACTTTCAAATAGTGGACACGAGGATGGGTTTTTGGGTCTTTGCTGGAAACTTTTAGATTTATGAATTTTAAAATCCTTGATGAACGATTTGTAACCTTTAGTCGGGGAATTTTTGAGCTCCTTAAGTTCTTTCGATAACCTTGGAAATAGAAACCGCTTACGTCGTTTTTCGGTAAATAACTGAGAATGCAACATTCAAAAAATCTACAGAAATCATTTTTTCCTAAAACTATTCAATTTTATTAAGGTGTACAATTGTTTGTAATAGAGTGGATGATTACTGATTTTAGACTTTAATTGGGTCTTAATTTTCTGTTTGTTTCTTTTTTTGTCATTTTTCCACTTCCTTGATTTTATTATTAGATAAGATTAATTATTAAATTAGACATTCTGGTAAGTAAATTGTTTCGGCCCTACTTAATTTTTTCTTTAAAATGCCAAAAAATTTCCTCGAAATTAGTTTTTTAATATACAATGATAGATTAATTTTGTGGCTAACTTCAGTTTCTTAGTCACAGGTTTAATAACTTCTCTCTCTACTGTCACTTGTTCTCTTTGTTTATATCATTTAATAAGGGTGATGAAATTTGTCGGTAGGTTTGGTGATTTTACTTATTTTTTCTTGCAACAATCTCTTCATATTCGCTGTTTCATTCATTTCTATCTCAATTTCTTACCAGTTTTATTATAAACAAATATTTAAACATTCTCATTTATATTTATTATTATTATTATTATTATTATTATTATTATTATTATTATTATTATTATTATTATTATTATTATTATTGGCGTATCGGCAATTTCTGACCACCCTACATGTTTTCAGAGTCCCAGTCATCTTCTATCCTGGAGAGAGATTAACGTGTGTCATTATGCTATCAGCTTATCGGTTGTACCCCGTGGTAAGACAAGGTGGTTAAGCCTTGAATTATGAATTATGAGATGATAGGATGATGATGAGGAGTGAAGGGTCTATCACAAATTCAATAATGCCTAAGTAGGACTCGAACCTGCAGTCTCTTCGGCGCAGACGACGGCTGCCGTAACGCCTGCACCATGGCGCCGGATTCTTCTTCTTCTTCTTCTTCTTCTTCTTCTTCTTATTATTATTATTATTATTATTATTATTATTATTATTATTATTATTATTATTATTATTATTATTATTATTATTATCATTATCAACATTATTATTATTATTATTATTATTATTATTATTATTATTAGTATTATTATTATTATTATTATTATTATTATTATTATTACTATCATTATTATTATTATTATTATTACTACTACTATTATTATTATTATTATTATTATTATTATTATTATTATTATTTCGTTTTAATTGATTTTCGTATTGTCAGGAAAAGGTAAATCCCGCGTGGCAGTGGGAGTGGGAGTGGCAGGCGGCCCGGCCACTGCCGGGGGCGCGGGTTTGGCGGCCCTGCGCGGCTGAGAGATGCTCTGCGGGTGGGGAACCTTCTCGGGCACCACTTGCGAGAAGTGCGGCCGCGGGGCGTTTCGCGTCAACTCCGCTCGTGTGGCGGCGAATTCAACTAAACGTCCCGAGGTCGTTGCGCGGAATAAAAATTAATTTTTGTGGGGCCCCGGCGGAAGTTGGAAGTACCATTGCGAGCGGGGAACGCCGTCCCCCCTCCACCGCCCCCTCCACAGAGGTGGCCCATAACCGTTCCGTTAGGCGCACTGCCTCGCGGACGCCGCGATGTGGGCCGGGTGCGCCGTCTGGGTGGTCACAAACGAATTGCAGTGGTCAGCGAGCTGTTTCTCCGTTATCAAGCTGCAAAGTACTCTCGCTCTGAGAGCCAGGTTTGGTACACGAAATGTGTGTGCATTTTCCGTGAGGTTCTGTCGCATTTTCGTTCTTTCCATGCTATTTCATTATCATTATCTTCTACATTATCATTAATGTTCATACGAGATTTCTTGCATTATATTGTCTTTATGCGATTTATGATTTTACTGAATACCGAGTTAGTAATGCGTTCACGAGGCAAATGCTCGGAATATATAAGACTACAAATTTGTCGCGTTCAAAAGAGGGTTGTTTTTGACTGTTTGTTGTTAAAACGAATAATTGTAAGGCTTTTGCATCGTATTCTAATTCCTTAGTTCTGTCACGAATATCTTACAACTAAAACTATTTTGCTTACATGGTATCAATTTATATGGATAATTTTAATTTCTTAATTACTACGTACGTATGTCAATATGTAGGTGTAAATACTACTCAAATTACGTAAGGACACTATACGTTCACACTATGAATCAGCTAAAGCGACACTGAACTAATTATTACAGAAGACTATACGAAGAGTATTTCTATAAATGTCACTGGTTGAGATCCAAGTGGTAGCATCTATCTTTACCGGCCTAATGACTCATAATATTAAATGATATTTAGGAAAACAACATTACATAAATATATTATCTATATATTATTCTAGGAAAGAAAATGAAGCATTCTGAGTCGGGGCAAAAGGTGCGAAGGCGGGAGAGCGGTGTCTTCGAGACTGTGCGTGCGAGCAAACAAGGGTTTGCTGCTACTCATTCAAATGCGCTTCTCGCATTGTCCCAGCATCATAAAGCTGTGCTCTACCTCTCCGTACTCTAAGAATAGGAAGGGAACGTGCGGAATATACTGCAGATACTTGCATGTCGTCGGTGCACAACAAAAGTGAATCCCCTCGAAACTCGCCATGTTTTCGCACTCACGCGTGGAAACCAATACTTGGCTCTTCTGTTTTTTGTTCGAAAAGTGTTAGTTTGGAAAATAGACTTTTCTGCATGCGTACCGCAACTGATTTCTGCAAAGAAACAAACATTAGGGTGGCATGAATCAACATGGGTGCTGAATTTGAGAATTATTACTAGAGTAGATACTTTTAAGGTCCCGGGTTAATAATTCGCCAATATCGGACGATTGTGAAAAAGCTAATGCTTTTAACGCGTATTTTAGCTCCGTTTTTAAGCAAAAGTCAAATTGTATTCAGATACCATCACTGTCAGATAGAAGTCTTTTTCATATTAATGTAAATACTTTGCGGAAAAGAATAAAATTAATGAAGAGAGGGAAATCACGAGGCCCGGATTCTATTTCCACGGACGTCATTAAATTAGGTGGAGAGGCTATTATACCATATTTAATTAGGTTATTTCATGTATCGATAAACAACGCTTGCGTACCGGAAGATTGGAAGCTGGCTCTCGTCGTACCTATTTTTAAAAGTGGCGACAAGACATTACTTAGTAACTATAGACCGGTAAGTCTTACATCAGTCGTATGCAAGCTTATGGAACATCTAATTTCTAGCTATATCAGGAAAGAATGGGAGGACAAGCAATGGCTTTATCAGGGTCAACACGGTTTCAGGAATGGTTTTTCGTGCGAAAGTCAGCTAGTCTCACTTTTACAGGACCTAGCCGACGTAGTTGATGAAGGTGGTAGGGTCGACGCGATTGTAATTGATTTTGCCAAAGCTTTTGATGTTGTTCCACACGATCGTCTTGTAAAGAAATTAATAGATTCGGGTCTAGACACTAGAGTGGTAGCGTGGATAAACGAACTACTTCGTGACAGGACACAAAAGGTCCGAATCGGAAATTACTTATCAACTTCGCGAAACGTCACGTCAGGAATTCCACAAGGGAGTGTCATCGGCCCACTCATGTTTCTTGCCTTTGTTAATGATTTACCGACAAGTTTAGTATCTAATGTACGACTCTTTGCAGATGACTGCGTAATTTATAGAATTGTTAACTCGGAGGAGGACGAGAATATTTTGCAGCGAGACTTGGACAAATTACATATCTGGGCGGATACAAACGGCATGGAAATAAATAGTTCAAAGAGCAAATCCATCACGTTTGGTAGGGGTCGAAGTTACAATGAAACCGCATATAAATTGAATAATAATGTTATACCTCGAGTCACGTCTTGCAAATATTTAGGAGTTCAGCTAGACAGTAAATTGACATGGGAAAATCAAGTAAATTTCGTTGTAGGGAAAGCATGGAGATCTTTGCATTTTATTATGCGGATTCTCAAAAAGAGTTCAGTGAGTGCCAAAGAACTGGCATATATGTCATTAGTGCGACCCATATTAGAATATGGCGCGATATGTTGGGACCCATACAGACTTTTGCAGCAAAGAAATCTAGAAAAGGTTCAGCGTAGAGCTTCAAAATTTGCTTTCAGGGGTACCAGGAATAAAGTATGGGAGTCACTCGAAACAAGGAGAATGAAATCGCGTCTCTATGCTATGTATAAAGCGTACACAGGCTTTCGACCGTGGAAAGAAATTCAAAGTCGATTAGGGAAACCTACATATTTCGGCAGAGCGGATCACATGCACAAAATTCAGACAAGAATTCAGAAAACGGACGTTGGGAAATATTCATTCGCGAATCGAACTATTAGAGACTGGAACGACTTGCCTGTGACAATCTTTGATCCCTTCCCTCATGATGTCAGCAAATTTAAAAATAAATTAAATTCCTAGATGTTTATTTGTGTCTTATTACCTCCTATGTAAAGTATGTTATATTATAACTATTATATTATGTTATGTTATGTATATATATTATGTTATATTACATTATTATTATTATTACTATTACTATTACTATTATTACTATTATTACTATTATTATTATTATTATTATTATTATTATTATTATTATTATTATTATTATGTGCAGTGGCGTGTAGTGCAGTGATGTGAAGTTGAGGGAAAAGAGTGTGTCAGAATCACATTAAAATGTGATTGGCAGTATGGTGAGGTGAGACGAGGCGAGGTGAAGTGAAATGAAGTGATGTGAAGTGAAGTGAAGTGAAGTGAAGTGAAGTGAAGTGAAGTGAAGTGAAGTGAAGTGGAGTGCTATGGAAGCTTGCACGGTGAAATGTTTATGTTAATTTGTAAAGTGTGTAAAATTTGTAAAATTTTGTATAGTTGTTAAGTTTTGTAATGTTTAGTTAGTGTATTCTGCCACCAAGTTCTGGAACTTATTTGCAGAATTAGTAATAAATCTAAATCTAAATCTATGATTTCGTATAATAGCCCTCGGTGGCTCGTTTATTAGCGTGCAGGCTTTCCACGGCGCAACCCCAGGTTCGGTTCCCGGTCGGGGCAAAAATTAACTGTGCGCTTTGCAAAGTCCCAGTATCCGTTGCTGTGTGACGATGAGAGATCTCACTTCTCAAGTTGAGAAGACCAGAGATACGGCGAAGGGATCGCTATGTGCTAATCATGCAAACTCCTCAACCCATGGCCGCAAGACCGGGCGCTGCGGTAGACCTTAGCACGTATAGAGCTGCTACAAACATACATACGTGAATTCGTATAATAAATAAAATGCGCAGCATATGAAAGTGTCTTTGGTAAACTCATTTCTAAGTGCAGATATCGGGTCCCATCATTGCGTCATCCATCAATATTTTACTCGTATGCCAAAATCTGTTGTAGATACGTAAACTGTTTGATACTGAGCACAACTTTTTATCTGACGATAAAAGAGCTTTCCGGTATATGCGGGATATTTTGTGATCAATATTCATGAAATTGTTAATGAAATAATCCTTTTGAAAATTAGTATAATTTCTAAAGATATTTCCCCTCGTAGCTAACAAAATAACATTTTTAGTCTGAATGCTACTGCTCTTTTAATATAATTATTTAAAATGGAATGAACATGATTTTTAATATACTATTCAAAGTTTTAGTGCGATTTAACAAGATTAAATCGTGAAACTTAAAATTTAATACACAAACACCATCACTACTTTCCTCACTGTTTTGGAGCGGTTTGTTTGTCTCGGTAAGAAACCTATCATTTATAGTGTTAACGCATAAAGATAAATTATCTTAAGAAGCATAGAGAAACTAATTGATTTCTCGTTAATATTTATAAGCTCACGTATTCTGTCACGATGTCAAATATATTCCCAGATTGCATTTGCGTCGGAGAAGTTTGATAACTGTGTTCCTGTTCTCTCTATAACTGTCTCCGACGTCACTCGACAACTCCTCTATTCTGAGCATCTTGGACTTGCACTCGTTACCTAACGGAAGAATTGTGTTAAAACAAGTAGTGAACAAGTCAATAAAGCTTCATTGAGTTTGTCTACATTGTTTGCATCACTAAAGTTGGCATATAAAAGGTGTCTTACATAAAATGAGAAAATAAATTAAACCAAAACATCGATAAATTTATTGTTATAATGTCTGTATAGAGAAGCTTTTAAGTATTAGATGACTTGACATGGCTGTGTTATTTTGGCTTTAAATGAAGAATTAGCGTGGAGCATAATAATACCCTACATCACGAGACCGCAATCTTTAGATAGTTTTCGATCAGAGCTCTTCCCGTCCACCAATCGAGACAAACGAGAAATCACGTGACGCATCTGTCTACTGGTGAGGAATTGATGAATTTGTTAGCGGATCCATCCGAAATATTCTTAGAAATTGACCCAAAAAGTGTGTTTTGCGTTTTTTAGCGCAGCGGTCTAGCGGTAGTGGCGCAAACCACTTCGGTCGCTGCATCATCCTGTTGTTATGGCGGCAAAATGCGATGCCAGAGAGCCCCACGACACCAGGCATCGAATGAAACAGGTCTCTAGAGATTGCATTGTCCCCACGCCGTTGTTTTAAGTAATTGATGCAGGAATTTGATCACTCACAAGGAAAATGTCCTATGTCAGTGTTGCTACTCTCTAAGATAATTTCAGTTTCTTAGGATAATTTTATGTGTAACATATACGATAGTGCTAATGAGATGAACCCCTTTTGTAGGTCAATTTCAAAATCAACTACAAAATTGTATTCTAATAAAAATCTTTAAGGATGGAATACGAGCTTGCTAATGTACAAATTTTCTTTACTAAGCCGCCTGTTAATGCACTGGCAGAATGTACTAAGCGAAACAACTCTTCTGGGAGCATTCCGATTAGGTTCTCCAGCAACAGATTCTGGGCTGGAGCCGAGGTTGAAACAATGTCGGCAAGAAGATTTGCGGCCACATATTTCTGGTTCTTCTAATAATTTAATTTTAATTCCTAATAAAATCTTTTTTACATTCTACACCCGAGAAAAAACATCAGACAACTAAGCATAAAGTTAGTGTAGGGATCACAGAATTTTGAAAATGTGCACACAATTCACTTTTCCCCATAGCACGTCATACGCAGTTTTTAACTGTTTTTTGACGTAAAATAAATAAATAAATAAATAAATAAATAAATAAATAAAGTTTCTTTTTATTTAGAATTTGCCTAATAGATATCTTTAACCTACGGAAATATTTTTAAAAGTTTAAAACGTCGGCGACGTCAGATATTGCTAGCACATGAATTCTATTCTGCCATTGTAGAAAGTAAACTTTGGTACTACGGCAAACGTGTGACTTCTAATATTTCATCTTTTAACGAAGTGTTCTGTCACGTACGGAATCTTCGAACTGTGTGATAAAACTCTATCACTTAGTTTAATGAATGTGTATTACCGTGTATTTCATGACGGGAACAGAAACAGAACATGCAGGTAACAGAACTCTTTTAACCTCCAACTCTCTTTTCCAGCGATTCCATTTACTTTTCCGCGATCTCTCGCGCGCCCTTCTCGGAACCCGCCGCTCGCCGCGCCCTTGAGCCCTTGTCTCCCGCCTGGCGCGGCGCGGCGCGGCGCGAGGCGGGCTGGCGTGTTTCGCGGGGCGGCCGCGAGCGGGCCCGGCGGCGCTGGCGGCGGCGGCGGCGCCCGGCGGCGGCGGCGTGCGCGCGCGCGCGAGCGGCGAGCGAGGGGCGGCCGCGGCGGCGGCGGCGGCGGGGGCGGTGGCGCGCGCCGCGCCGCGCGGCGGGCAGGCAGTCGCGGGCCAACCCCGCTGCCGTTCGCTTCACTCGCTACTCGCCGGCTCCGTCGCCGCCGTTCCCGCCGCCGCAGCCACCGCCGCCGCCGCCGACGCCACCACCTCGTCGCAGCGAACGCCCGCCGACCGTCGCCCCTCGTCAACGCCGTCGCAGCTGACGGTGAGTGCCGACGCTGCGCCGGCCGCCTGGCCCACGGCGTTCGCTTGACGGGGTCGCGTGCCAACGCTGTTTTCGTGTTTCGTGCGCCGCCGGGTTGGTTTCGCAGTCCCTAGTGGATTCATGAAATGCTCTCTCGTTCTTTGACGAGAAACTTCGCTGCTTTTGGACGCGCGTGTGATGTCTCGAGTGTGTCATCTCGTTTGCTAACATTGTTCACAATTTTTATCGCGTTTTTTACTTCGGTTTTTGTGACAGTGATTGTAGTTCTTGAAGTACGGACCTTCTTCTTTAATTTTTCAATCTCGCTATTTTTACTGTCTCATTTAAATTCAACGTTCGTATGTGGTAATAATAGAACGAGTCTTAAAGTGCAGAAGCTTCTTCGTATTTTTAAGAGATAAATATGTTTTTCATCACGAATTGGTTTGTACCTTCATAAATGATGCTGTGCGTTGCCGCAAAAAAGTATTTTTCCTTTGATATTTATTTCGTAATTTTAATTTTACGAGGAATCTGGTGCGTTATTAAATTTTAAATAACTTTACACAAACAAAAAAATGTGTTCACTGTATGAATTCCGGTAAACTTCATTTGTTGCGCAAGCGATTTGAGGGGCAATTGACTCATCAACTCATTTCCAGGACCCTCTTGACCGAATTACAAAAAAATAAGCCTCGTTTTTACTAAATGATAACCTTTTTTAAAGGGCCAATAAAATTTAACAATGCATCCCGCTCTCTACAAACTGTATCTTTGAGTGCCTTTGACAGCAGTTTCGGAGAGGAGGTTCTCTACCGTCATCGGTGAGATCTTGGCACAGTCTCAACATTATGATGAATTACGTCCCTGCGACTCCGGCTGCTTTAAACGTTTCCTCTCCGTTATCCTCCGAAGTTCCCGTAATCGCGACACCATCAGTTTTGGCGGAAGACGTTGGCGGTGAGATGTTGAGACGCCGTCGTCATTGCACGCGGCACGCGTCGCCGGTACGGCCGGCGCCGCCGACGCCGGCGCCGACACCGACGCCCTCTGCGAGAGATGTAGTGTGGTCGCGTGCGTCGCATCCTGCGGGCCGGTGGCGCCGGCGGCGGCGGCGTGTCAATGAAAGAGGTGCGTTGAATGCCATAACGGAGCCTATCGTCTCAGGGTCATCTCAAAAGCGCCGGCTGTCGGCTTCGCGGGGGATCTTTTATTTTTTTTCCCGCTGTCGTCGTGGCAATCGTGACGGAAGGAAGGAAGTTATCGGCAGGTGATGCGTACCAATGACACTTATGTGATGCGATAAAAGTCTATTATGGTGTTGAGTTCCTGTCTATTTTATTAACTTTTTATTCATATTACTAATAAATTACCGAGTTCTTAATGTTTACAATAAACATTCTTCAGTAACATAACACATACGTGCAGCAACAATCTTCCCTTCTTTATTTTTTTTCCCACTGCTGCCGTTTTAGCGATCGTACCGAAAGGAAGAAAGCTGCTAGAGATGAATACACAATGAATACGTGCGTATTTCTGAAAATGTTTAATGTCACGACTCTTCAACGAATCTCACTTGATCGTGATATGTCTGGTGTTGTCTCGATTAATATTTGTTTGTTGAAAGACAATAAAAACCTCTTGTTCACGAAATACCGGTAAATTTTTTTTACTCTTGCAGCTCGTACGAATTTTAATGATTTACGCTGCTGTGCCATTCCCGAGAGTGCTTGCGAGACATTTTTAGGCGTTAAGACACCACAATTTATCGGCCACATTTTAGAATACTGCGTTATGTTCAGCATCATTGCTCCTATCGCTTTAATCCTGACCCAGGCCTGCGTTTCGCGTTGAATAGCCCACTGAATGGGCGTTGGGTTTTTGAAAGCACGAATCAATTAAGAGTGAAATCCGGTTAAATATAATGTTATTAAATCTCTAAACTCATTAAAGTAGTTTTAGTTCTGCATTTTTTATTGGAGAATTTAAAGAGAAATAAAGTTAATATCAACTTATTTTCACTTTAAAACGTGAATCCTGGACTTTCGGTTAACGTTCGGTTCTTTAGTAACTACTAAAGAAGAAATACACTTTTTGCTGATGTAATGCAATTTGTAATATTTACTTACAATCTTAATTTGTCTTGCACGAGTATCGTGTCACCTATGTAACGAAACTTTTTGTTTTGCTTACGAAAGTAAAAGAAATAATAAGACAAGACGAAAGATATATCTTGTCTGACTGAACTAAAATCAGGTTGCTGAATATCACACAAGGCCAATCTAATACTCTTTCCGTTTGTATTGGAAGAGAGGCGCGTTGAAATTAAACGCCGACAGAGAGTGAATGCTTACAAGTAAGGTATTTTAAATTGCTTTCATTAGGTCATGGAATTTCGTGGTCACTCGTTTAAAAATTGCGATTTTAATAACCAGTAATTGCTCACTTTGCGTTCCCGTTGCTTAATATTGAGATACAGCAGCGGGAATGTTTATAAATGTGATAGTTCACTTTCTTTCTAAACTGAGAGAACCTGGAAACTCTAAGGAATGATTTACTGAATCTTTGTTGCAACTCTTTCTACGAGGATCCTTCAGAATACTTACGCGATGCTGCAGGTGGTGTGACTGCTGTCGGAGGAAAGCGAGCGGCGGGTTCGCGGTGCATACGAAAGAGGATCTGAACGCATGACCTTGAATCGCTCCACCCGTAAAGAAAGCGGCAGAAGCTTATATTGAACGATGTAAATGTTGCTTCGTTTTGGAGAAAATTAAGTTAAAATTATATTCAAATAATAGTTGAATGATTTCAATTTAAAATTTCGTTTCGGCGTTTCAAAGAATCCATCGGAAAACTATACTTCTGTTAATAATTTACTCATCATTATTGAAGGTTATCAAAGTAAAGCCTATTAGCCTTTGACAATCTATATGGTTAAATGTAAATGATACTGGAGAACCTCTGTAAAACAGGTTCTCTTGAATATAAAATTTTTTCTAATTTAATTTAAAAGAGTTGTATCTGAGATACTTTGCATTTGGATAAAGCGATTCTCGGGAAAAGATATGGGAAATATTCAAAATATTGCAAGTAAATGTACGAGTATGTTGTAGAACTATATAATGTAGAATTCTACAGTTATGAAGACATCAAGATGTGTAGTAAATAACGCTACAAAAAGAAATGGACAGTTCGTGATTATTGTAAATGTTATCGAGAGTGTAGAGTGTATTAAGGTGTGTTATGTTGGTTTTGTTGATTCAGTAACCAAAGCATTTGAGAATTTAGTCAGAAACATCTTAGGAAATACCTATTATATTTCAAACGAGAGTGTATGTTCAATTCGTCGTCCCCCTTGGTTTGATTCTTGTCAGAGGTAAAAATGTAATTTTTTTTCAGTAAAAAATGCTGAAATTTGACTTTTGATGTCGCAAATTGATGGTCATACTTTGACTATGGCATGTAATATGCAGCTTCGCGATTGTTCTTCAGTAGAAGATGCTATAACTGGGAATGCTAAAAAACGAACGACAAAAAAATGTATTAGATGTGATCATAATTTAGTTTCCTCTAGTCTTTTTTAGAGCAAGTGAACGTCGATATATGTCCAACCCTTTCTCAAGAGAGTATCGAATTTGGCGGTTTGGCGGAGATGTTCACGCCAGTGTGCCTTAGTTCAACTCGCTGTTTCGTCTGGAGCAAAGCCGACTACCTGCCACTTGTTCCTGCGACTGAATGCGACCTTGTATTTTTTACGGAGGATTAAGGAAAGATGAGCGTTGAAGGTCGTTCCTGCCTCAACCAGACGCCCTGCTCTTTCCTGCCTTGGTTGTGTTTTATGGATTCGTTCGTGACGATGTTTGAAGATGAACTGTAGTTTCTGCGCTGAAAGAGCATTGTGGAGCGATGGGGGTCTTTGTGACGAGAACTTTCCATCATATTTTATGTCCTGAGCGGATATTCTTGTTGGACTTGAGAGCTGAGAGGAGTTTAATTTGAAGTTTTTACTGCCGGAGAGTCTGAAGGGAAACAAGAGACGGGAGAGATCTGTGCTCGCGCCATTCTCTGCCGAAAGTTAGGTGAGAATTGCACGTCGACAGAGATTACTCTGGCCGGCCATACTGTGCATCTCAGTCACTCTTCGTACTTTGTGTGTCTTATATTGCCGTGCATTGATTTCTGAAAGAGAGGTTTTATTCGCATTGGAATCGTACTTTATTTACGTGATAATTCGAACTGTATTTACTCGGAAGTTTCTTGTTATTGCCCGTCTGCTAAAGTCTCTTCTTCAGAATGTACCCTGTGTCCGACTGATGTTTTTGAATAAAATTCAATCAGCGTGATTTGCGTAATAAAAAGTGAAGAATTAATAGACTGTACAGAACTTAATTATAGCAACGGAAGATTCTGTGGACCTTTCAGCATTTGCTCACTGTACAGAGTTTTCATGTAGGACTTGGAAGAAGTCAGCATATTTACACCCTATGATCATAATATCTTTTGTGCTGATTTTTTCTGTTAGTAAAACTCCCTTTAAATGTAATACTTTCTAGCTCAATAAAGCACAGAGCTAAGTTACACAGAACACTTGGCGAAAATGTATCAAGCGGGGAAAATATTAAGTCAAATTTTTGCCAGACGGTTGTAAATTCTATTACTTAGTTGAAAACTTTATTATATAGCTTCATTTTCCTAAAATATTAGAAATTTTATTTCCTCATACACTTGAAAATAAAAATGCGAAATTGTTTCTGGAAATTCTAATTCTATTCCCATTCCTTCTTCACCATCAAAACTGGAAGCACAAAATATCATTGCATAACTATGAGTCATGGGAACATCTGTGGTACAGTTCTTTTGTTGTATTCGCAACAAAAGTTTCTTTTGTTGCAGTTTGTTATACAGGAACATTTGGTGATTTTGAAAAATCTTAATACGTCTTTGTTAGGAGTATTCGCCCGTTGATGTCACTTCATTAAAAATAGTTATGTACAGAATACTAGACCCTGCTTCATTGACAGACATTTCTTGGAATCTACGTAAAAGTAGAAAAAGAGCATTAACATGAATACTTCATCACATAACTACGATAATGAAAAATTCACGATCAAGATGAAAGGTCTAATTGATAATGTCGTTGAAGTCTGCTGAATGTTTCACTGTTGTCAAGTACAGTGCGACTATTTTATTGGTGTGCCGTGATCATGGAAATTCTGCCTTACCGACGGGCCCTCGCTCGCCGAGGAATGGTGCGTTTAACTCCCTTGCGAACGCTGACAACAAAGACAATAATTTTGGCTAATATGACTGGAAGAAAACTGTGACATCTCAGTTACAAACGTGCATTAAGCAGTAAATCGGCGTAGAGAACTGACGTAACTACTATACACTATTCCTATGAATATTTGTTAAACTTTATTTCGCTGTAGAAAATTAGCGTAACAACTATACGACGCTTTTCCACTTCAAATTACATAAAATTTACAAAATAGGAAACTGCAACATCGTCAATAATTATTCAAAATAGGTCTAAAAATAAATAACAACTTTATAGTGTGAACAAGCGTAAAATTTCACCTTAAATAACGTATATAACTAAAAATTCAGTTGTTTTGAGTTAGGACAATTGACTACTGGGGGTGCGATATGTTTAGAATGCAACGGATATGGAAGGCTCCCAAACATCATTGATTGAACCAAAAGACATTAATTCTCCTAGAAATTATTTGTCATTATAACCACAAGCTAAATGTACCATCGCCTGATTATAAAAGTATTATATGAGAAAGCGAAAATCGGAATATGGAAAGTGAGGAAGGAAATTGAAAGGATAAAAACGTTTATAATTCAATACTTCGACGAAATAAACAATTTCTGATGAAAAAATGATTACCACTAACACAGGAATATTAACTTAACATTTAACAAGTCAGATAACAATAAATTATTTGGAATTGTGTTATAGATAATATAAATCTCCTGGAACTTTGGAATGTCTGAACCAAACTGAAGAGTAATGGATACTGTTTTGAAATGACAATTTATGTGGACGAAATACTTCTAATAGTAAGAAAAGGCGGGTTTACAGTTCATTAGATTGAAGGGTTTATTTTAATTTTAGATGAGAGACGCAAGTGTGCATATGCTCTGTAAGAGGCGACTCACTAAATATGAAACAGAGTTCAAGAGTAATATGACTCACTGATTTGCTAGTCATGAGACATTGCAGTTGCGGCCAACTACCCACCGGCATTCTTTTCAGACGAGGAAATCGCGTTGTGTAACTGTGTGAGGCAGCATCAATTGCGTTACTTTCTTTACACATAATACAAGCACGTTCTTGAGAGGTATTTATTTAGCATCTCCTTTTAATGTTTCAGATACATTTTCAATTCATCACTCTTTTACGAAAAACTGATTCCTCCAATAAAATGTTTTACTCCTCAGTTTTTGTGCACTTTCGAATTAGGTTTAGTAGAGAAGAACGGACTGCTAGGTATATATTCATATTTACTGAAATTTTGCACGGTGATTTTAAAACGTATCTACTCATTATAATAAGATGAATAAAGTAAAAAAGTAAAATGTGGGTACGATTTTTCAATCATGTCCTTAAATTGATTTTAAAAAGAGTAAATGCTTGAATTTTAAGACGATCTTTCACAAAAATATGGTAAACGTTCTGCTGGTAAGACGTAAAACAGCAACATATGTAAGGCTCCTCAAGTTCTTATGCAAAGTATTGACAAGTTTCTTACATTCTCTACAGTACTTATCATTATCCTGGCCAGCATTATTTTAATATCGTAATAAATTTAAAGAACTATTGGAAATATTGTTGGCTATCGTCACCAGAATATGAGGTGCCCATAATTACTTTATTGACTAAATATCTTCCAGAGAAGAAAAAATTCGTGGAAATCACATTTATTTGGAAAATTATTTTAATTTCATTTAACTGATACTTATCACCCCATTCACGTAGTGTAATACATTTTTCCTGACAAACCTTTTGACTGCAACGAAATCCTTTGCGAAAGTTGGAGTAATGTGTAATACAATAATTTTCTAAGAATATATATCTAAAAATGTATTTTACTGTAGAAAATACTTCTGAAATTTCCATATTTTTCATCATGACTTTCCGACATGCCATTCTTGAAAACACAATACGCGTAACGTCGTTGCAACCATCTGACTGCCGTATCTCCGACGCGTTTTCCTTCTCGTATACACACGACAGCGCCATGACTAGCACACTCCGTCTGAGAGGTCCCTCCTTCGAACCTCATCCATCCGTCCATCGCACGCGCCCTCGCGTCCCGTTCGCCCATCTGTCCCGTCCATCCGTGCGCGTGGCCCGGCCCCGGCACCCGCCCCCGCCCCCTTCCCCGTCCCCGCCCCCGCCACCGCCCCCGTCCCCGTCCCCGCCCCCGCCACCGCCACCGCCGCCGCCGCCGCCGCCGCCGCCGCCGCCGCCGCCGCCACCGCCGCCACCGCCGCCGCCGCCGGCGCCGCCACCGCCACCGCCACCGCCACCGCCGCCGCCGCCGCCGCCGCCGCCGCCGCCGCCGCCGCCGCCACCGCAACCGCAACCGCAACCGCCACCGCCACCGCCACCACCACCGCCTCCACCTCCGTCGCAGCCTCCGCCGCCCGCACCCCCGCCCTCGCCCCCGCCTCTCGCCCTCCCCTGCCCCCGCCCCCGCCCCCGCCACACCAACCACCACCCCTACCACCGCCGCCGCCGCCACCGCCACCCCGCCATGCCACCCCCGCCACCGCCACCGCCACCGTCACCGCCCTGGCCACCCCCCACCGCCACCGCCGCCGTCCTCACCCCCGCCTCCAGCTTCGCCCCAGTCTTCGACCCCGC
Source organism: Teleogryllus occipitalis (assembly GCA_011170035.1). Lineage (NCBI taxonomy): Eukaryota > Metazoa > Arthropoda > Insecta > Orthoptera > Gryllidae > Teleogryllus > Teleogryllus occipitalis. The sequence goes on along the minus strand of BLKR01001587.1, from coordinate 119,867 downwards.
TTTCGCCGCCACCGCCATTGCCGCGCCTCTGGGCTGACGCGAGCGCGAAGGTGGGCGGGGAGCGGGAGCGGGAGCGGGAGCGGTGCGGGCGGGGCGAGAGGGAAGAAGCGCGCGCGGGCGCGTATTTCGGTCGCGGGGCTTGGCGGGCGGCCATTGTCCGACGCCGCCGCCACCGCGCCACGGCACGGACCGCCTTGGCCCCCACTGCCCCGCCCCGCCCCTCCCCGCCCCTCCCCGCCCCGCGAGGCGCCGTGGGCCCGGCAGCGCCGCGGGCGGCCCTCGGCCCAACTTTAGAAGACTTTGACCTGACCCTCGCGCCCGCGCGCGGAATGCCGCCCTTCTTCCGGGTGGGCGCTCGCGGCTTCACGAATCCTCATAAGCCCTCGCCGTCCTCACAATCGCCCTTTACGCCACCTCGCAATCACCGTTCTCACGGTTCTCGCCGACCTCGCCACCCTCCCCGCCTTTGCCGCTCCATCGTCTTCGTCGTCCTCGCCAGTCCAGCAATCTCATTCATCTCTGTCATGATATCCAATAATTATACGTTGGTGATGCTAAAATTTAATACATGCTACATAAATACTGGCTAAATTAGATTTTTTAATTCATTGATCGCGTTCACTACACTTAACTGCACTGAACTGCACTACACTACACTACACTATACTGTTTTTGCTTTGAATTACACTGACCCGCACTTCACCGCACTTCAGAGCACTTACTCATTTAATGTCTGTTACTCTCGCCTTATCGATTACGCCTCGACTTATCTGTCGCCGTTTTTGGCTCATGACCGTAACGCTACCGCACCACCGTCCTTAATCGCCTTTCGCCACACACGTATTCCTCCTGTCGGTCTTCGTGGCTCACATCAGCGTCGGCTATACTGCCGCCGCCGTTGTCCTGTAGGTGCAGAAATCGTCTCTCCTTGCCATCACGTGCATTGCCGACTGAATTTGACATATGATGAATATATTTTGATTTGGTATTAGTGATTTATAGTTACTAGTTTCCAAGAATAATGTCTGGATTGTAAGTTATACTTCTTTCGAAAGGTATTTTTGTTGGTAGAAATGTGTAGGCACAACACGACTGTAACTGAATATAATAATATGAAAACATGATTGAAGAAATTCGCATAAAGGTTATGACCTGAACGTAAAAAAGCAGATTCTTACTAGTTAATCTTAATTGGCTAGGAAGAGATTGAGAAAATATAAACTCTGGAGTGGAATGGGAATCTTATGTGCGTTACAACCAAACCTGAAATAATTTGACTGAAATCTTCAGGATTTATAATATATGTGAAGTCTATAAAAAATTGAATGTTTAAAACACTTCTAAATGCGGCATGTAATAAAAATGTTATACGGGCTGTAACACTTTAGTTTTTAGTGTTGCAATACATTTTGAAAATCAATATTCTTAATATTTCTGATTTCACCATATATTCTTAATTATTTAGTGTCGTAAGAGAACATACCACCCATGAAATGTATTGCTTTTGCGGTTAAAAATGTAATTTCTTTGTCTACTCGCTTTGATGAATCATGTTTTGTACTTTAAACTGCAGAAATGACAAATCTGATGCTGCAACAGCAAACTGTATGAATGCGATAATTCAACAATTTTTCATTCGAGTAAAGGAAAAATCTCGCATACTAACATTTTCTAGAAAACGGACTATTTTTTAGTTATGGCGATATGATGAATTAAAAGAATAAATTCACTCGTATGTCAATAGAACTGTAAAATATATTTAGAACTCCGACAGCCTAATGTTGAGGTCCCCAGTACCATTCACCCAAAAGTTGGAGCCTCTACTGGCAATAGTAGAGACTTCCCTCAGTCTACACTGCTTCCAACGGAAACGCCAATCTGGGAGACAGACAGGGTGCTGCGGACAGGTTGCCAAAAATTGGTTGGGAAAAATTCCCGATTTAGCTGGACGAATGTTTCTACAGAACGCAGTGTTTTTTTCAGATACAAGTCGATCAGTTTTCAGCAAAAAGAAATCTGCTATTTTTTTAAAATTCCACATAAGTCTCATTTATGTATTTAATATCTTAAAGATTTTATATTAAGAGACATGTTTCAAGGGGAATATTTTAAATCATCGGAGATGGTAAACAAAAAGTGTGTTGTTCAAATTCACTGAATAATATAACAAGGGGACATTAATATTTCAAGATATTATGTGTATAATGTTGTGTTCGAGGAAAATCTACTGCGGAATTTTCGGAACACAGCTACACAAAACAACAGCAAAACGTTCATGGATACTTTACGATTCGTAGAACTGTATTACAAGCAGGGGATCCCCCCAAAAAATTATACGTAAGTTGCACAGAATTCCTCGAATCACGATTTCATTTCACAAATTCGTAATCTTGTCACATCATGCCAAAAGCGCAAACGTACTAGCCAAGCATTTGGCTAACACTCACGATTTTGAGCGACATTCTCACTGTATACGTCACTTAAATCTTGCATTTAATGGAAGCTGTTCAGTTCAGCAGTTTTATTCAGTAATAGCATAAATTATAATAAATGTTTGTACGTCGGCAATTTTCTTACAAATAATGATACATTTTTATGAAAATTACTTATGAAATCCATGACAAATTTGATTTTCTCGGTATATTGATTAACTCGGCAGCGCGAATGTTGAGTCTATGTGACCCAGTGACATTTTTGAAGAGGTTTATTAAGTGAACGAAAGTAGTTTTTAACTTATCCACCAATTTACCTTCAAATTAAATCTTCCTGGACAGTTGACGATATTTAGTTTGAGTTTATTACAAAATTTGGTGTGTTATTCCCGCTCAAGGTTGTTGATGATCTGACCTAACGTTCCCGTTTACGTGACATTTTTACAACATGGCCGGCTCATCTAAGAGTTATTTTAATGCATTTTATGCGAAAGATATAGAATTAATTAACAAGATTTTAGAAAATGATTGTTTATCTAATAATGGTGAAGTTGGTGATCAATAATTTAAACTAGAATGTTTGCACAGTTTAGATTCTGAACAGAAATTGAAGAAGCCGAACCTGAGAATCAGAAAATCGAACCTGAAATTTTTGTAACTAATATATTTATTTATTTATTTATTTTCAGTATAGTTTTCATACATGAAATCGATTTTCTGGGGTTTAGAAATGTAAATTATTGTAATTTTTTTTAGGCCAGAAAACACTTGTTGACAAGATAAAAACACAATTGATCAAAAAAGTTGTAAGAAATGCATCCATTACATTTGTTTAAGTCATGCAGACATATTTTGTAAGTATTGCAATTATGAACTTAACGATACAGTTTCTTTTCTTTGTTTGTCCTTCGTTCACTTTTCGTTTTATGTTTTGTTCAGTAGTCTGAGACTTTAAAAAAATTGGGACATATTTTGTGCCTTATATTAGATCTAGGACTAATTAGCATCTTTTATTTTTTAATAAAATGTGTGTAATTAATTAGTGTTCAAAAAAACCTCTAATGCCAAGCGGGTCGATTTGACTCAACGTTCTCACTGGCATCAGGATTTTTCATCTTCCCACCGCTGAATTAAATTACAGATTTTTGAACAGTGCAAACAGTTGGTATTCAAAACACCACTATCTATCTACGATTCGCGACGTATTCTTACGATCTCGACATTTTTCTGAATTATATTAAATCATAATTAAGTTATAACAATCTATCAGAAATATTTTATCATTTTTAAGTGATATTTATTGTAAGTATGAAAATGAACCCATCTGAATGTGAGTGACGTTTGTTGTATTACGTATGACGTATCTAGTTACTTGCAACACTTCCGTTATAATTAAGAAATATATATCGTAGGTTATGGGTTATAGCTTGTACGTTAGAAATTGCTTAAAAACAAGTTAATAGTTATATTTTTTTGGGATATTTTTGCTGCCAACCACCATATTTTGCTGTTCTTTGGTAAAAGAAAAATGTGTGATTTGTTTCTACCATGGATGCGTTTCTACCATGGCAAATGCGACGCTCCATGCCATCATTTATGAGGCTGTCTAGATCTCGTGGAAGTACAGCGCTTGATTGATCGAAATAGTTATCACACAAGTTTTTAAAAAGAGTTTGATAGGAAGTTTGTTTTCTCTCGTGGGTCCACCCCGCAGATGGGAGACATTGCTGCACACGTTCTATTTGCCATCATGTAGACTCCCATCCTTGTAGATAAGTTGTGGGTTCCATTATTGATGTCAGGAAGCGCTCCAGATACGGTATGAGACTGTGTGGGATCGGATATTTTCCGAGGATTACTTTTTTTCGAGGATTACTTTTGCCGAACATTTAGCCAATACATGTCCACTGTAGAGGTTTTGCTCTTGGAAAGTCTTCGCGTCTCACCCAGAATCGAAATCGCGCTGTGAGAATTGGGAGCAGAGATAGCTAAGCTCCCTCCTACCGAGATGAACGCCATAAAATTATGAATTGTATGTAAAACGTTAGCCAATTCACAAGAACGTGAATGTTTCAAACGTTTATAAGACCGGTGTGAATGGGCATTTATTTTTTTACTTACTATCAAATATCACCAACAAACTTTATAGGTTTCATTCTATGATATCTTGTTGCTTTAAAATCACTTCTAGTCTCTGTTAATGGAATATGTTGAGGTGGGAGTCACCCTTGAAGAAATTAGGATTATACGTCAAATGAGTAGAATGATGGACAATAGGAGTATATTCAAAGAATAGGGATCAATTGCAAACTGCAGCTCCATTTGTCTACCGTGCAGCTGTTTGCCTTTTTGGCTCCAGTACGTTTTATCATTTATACCTTATTTTCACAATCCTATCATAATCCTATCATAATCATTAAAATGTTCTCAGAACCGCTACACAGTATATCGATAGTACTGGAATACCTACATCCGGATCGGGGAGGATGAAAACGCTGGTTTTAAAGTCCTCTTTCACCTTTTCCTGCGCTCCGGCAGTTCGCGCTTTCGTTGTTGTGGTGAGAATAGGAATGTTGTTTCCGTCTCCCCCAACTTGGCACAGCTCGACGTCGCGTCGGGAAGACAGCGCACGATGAGAAAATGCGAGGGCGCCGCTGCCGGGGACTTGACGCAGACGCGAAAGTGACAAAATGGTTTCACAGCTCTGGAGGCGTGGCCCCCCACGGTGTTGTGCAAATGGCTTGAAACATTAAATTGCCTGATAAATTGATAGAAGTGTGTGATCCATGTTTATTATTTGCCGAATATAAAAAGAAACCTGTTTAAAAGATTATTAATGCAATATACCAATAATTTTAAATCTGCTGTTGGTTTCTACGAGGAATTTAATTTTTTTGTACTTCCTGCGCGTAAGCATTTGTGACCCGCGCCACAATATGTTCATGAATGGCATTCGGTAAGTGTCTAGAGATAAAAGGTAAATGAAGACAATATAATCATTCTAGTACAAATGTACCTCTACTAATGGCGCACATACAATTCTAAAGAATGAATGATCTTGTGGATAATTATAGGATACTAACAAAATGTAAAAGTTCTATATAATTGTGAATTTTTTGTTTTCTTATTTCAAAGATAATTAGACACGCACAGCAACATTCAATACACATTTATCACAAAATATTACAAGATATCGATCATATAAAATTTGCAGACTATCTGAAACCTCGCAAATTCAAAACCATACTGTGAAGTATGTATTTTGGATACATACATTTTTAAATGGATAGGTAAACAGAAATAATCTTCCCAAATTTCTGTATTTTGTGGAAGATTACTTCTTTTTACCTATACTAATTTTTTTCCTGCAAGAGTTCAGCGGTAACCACTAATGTTATTTTTCAGATGGCTACTCACATAACTTTATTGCACATTACATAATCATGCTCTGTAAAAGGTTTTATTCGTTTTGAACGTTTAAGGAGTTATTAACAAGCTAAGTGGCAATATACGTTTTATTGACCAAAGTCGTTCCTGACACTTCACGTTGCGTACAACGTGGCGTCGCTCCGAACTTCCGGCAGTCTCAACTCACAAGAGAGCGCAGTGGCTGATCGTTTGCGCCTGTCGACAGCGCTGTCTTCGCCATCTTCCTTTCGCCATCCGCGATGCCGCTTCGCCTCTTTCCTCACACAATAGTTGCAAAAGAAGATTCGGTGTTAAATGTGAACGAAGAGACGAAATGGCGTGAGGAGTAGAACAAATGATCAGGGTAGGTTGGTATTAAAGAGAATATACTCTATATCTCGTGTCTAATGAATGATTTCAAATATCTAAAATAAAATTTAATGTGTTAAATATATCTAGATTACATATTTTGTTTATTATTTAGTGTTAATTTTACTTTTGGATTTGCTAATATATTCTAATGTTGATACTTGAAGTTTTGTTGTTTTCTAATGCTGCTGATGGCAATTTGCCTCGTCATTCTTTTTCGAATGTTTTATTGGTACAAATAACAGCAAAAATCTTTCAAATCTCAATTAAAATGCACATACCAATTAGCGAAATGTGTTTTCTTTACCACCAAATGTCCATATTTAAATGAGTTATTATTGTAGCTAAACTTAGAGATCAATCTTGTTTATGTTACGAACTAGATCAAACGTTATGAAATGACGTTCAGATTTATTTATAGCATTCGTTTAGGGGAATTCGATGTTAATTATAGAACTAAGATTAAAGCACTCTAACAGGGGATTCCTCATAATTCTGAGCGTTCTACTCAAGTTGAGCCTATCGTCACTGCGCAGCTTTGCTTGGCAACTTTCACCGTTTATTTGGGCGCGTTTCGCATAGCTTGTTACGACAAGCGCAGTTTCACGTCGTGTCTGCCTTTTTCGACAGGAAGCGTTTTTCGGCGAGATACATTTTCCTCGACGTCCCTTTTTGAAATGGTTTGTCCTCATCGACGTGGGGTATTTACACGTCCCAAATGCATATTGACTACGTCTTCCGAGATTAATGAATAAGCACTACGACTAAATACACTTGCGTTTTCGGTTACTTAGCCCGTTACCTCCAACTCACCTTCAGTCCTGTTGTTCTCTCCTAGCTGGAAGATGGATCCTGGTGCGCGCTGTAACAAAAGCAAACGAGAAGTCCGTCCACATTTCCTGAGCTTTGATTATTTTCGTTCCTGTCGTTTCGAATGTAAACCTGTTGAATTATTACGGCACTGTTGTAAAATCATGTGAAAGTAGGGATGAGTTTTTTCACCACACGGAATGTTGAAGGTGTCCATAAAAATAGATATTCAATAGAAAGAATTAAGAAATTGTTGTGACTGGCTAAACGGAATGGGTTAGTATTTCGTCGAATGTCAATAATTCTATTCAAGAGAAACGTATATTATAAATGTTTTGACGATAGCTTCAGTTGCTGTCACTCGTAAAAAAACCAATGGTATCACCCCCCCCCCATAAATTGAAGTTCACCTATTAAGGTAAAGTATTATAGTTGAAATCGAAACTAGTCATTGAAGAATAAGCTCTTACCGCTTATAGTTTTGCATTTACATTATATTATTTCTTTTCTTTTATTTCGTAGTATTTGTGATTTAAATGTATAACTATTAAATTTATATATATATATATATATATATATATATATATATATATATATATATACACTTTTGAAATAAATCATTAAAATTATATAATTCCAACTAAAATTTTTCTAATTGGTGTCACCACTAAAATGGTGCCACTCGGGCCAGAACCCCTTCTGGCCCTCTAATTGCGCCCCTGGGTTTATGAGAAATACAAGCGAAGTGTATATAATCTATAGGTGAAAATGACCTTTGTATTGTTGAATTTTGTATTGTTATTTGATTACACACTTCATTGCACCAAGTGAATTATTAATTGCTGTGACTTACTAGTGTAGCATGTGATAAACTCGTGATATTCTTGCATACACATGTCTAGAAAACACCTTCTATGTATATTGTTCATTAGAAAATTCAATACATTATTTTGCCAACTTCAGTGATTTGGAATCGTAACAATTTTTAATGTGTTGCACTTTTCGGATAATATGAACTATGTGTTTGTTATAAAATTATTTAGATTTACATGTTTTCTTTTGCTCCGGCAAGCGTGATATTGTTTTCAGAAACACCACCTGAATCTGAACCTGAAATCTGATAAAAGAATAAAATTACACTACTATATATACACCACTCGTCGTAAACTTTTGGGATATACGGGTTATGTAACTTGTATATGGGCGCACAAGAACTGCATAGGAAGATTTCCGTTCGGAATCGAGGTAAAAACTAGAAACATTCGTCGAAAAGAGTGCAAAGCTCTACCTGAAGCGGCGGGGGCGGCGGGGGCGGCGGGGGCGGCGGGGGCGGCGGGGGCGGCGGCGGGGCGGCGGCGGGGGCGGCGGCGGGGGCGGCGGCGGGGGCGGCGGCGGGGGCGGCGGCGGGGGCGGCGGCGGGGGCGGCGGCAGGGCGGCGGGGCGGCGGCGGTGGCGGCGGCGGTGGCGGCGGCGGGGGCGGCGGGGGCGGCGGCGGGGCGGCGGCGGGGGCGGCGGCGGGGCGGCGGCGGCGGGGGGGGGGGCGGCGGCGGGGGCGGCAATGGTGGGCGGGGCGGCACCGGGGGCGGTGGGTGCGATGAGAGCAGCCGCGCTGAATGCGAAGCCGCTACCGCAGGCGGCACAGGCGTCGAATGGAGGAGGAACAAAAAGATCCTCCATCCGCGTTTTCTACATCGCTTACAAAGCGCGTATTTCTGCTCCGTTCTTTGTGCGTTTGCGGTTGCTCCCATTTCGGCAGACACCGCCGCCATTGCAACAGCGCTGCCGTCGCTCAGATATCCGTCTACTGTGCCATAATCTGCCTTCTCCTCCGCTTGCCCGAACACCTTTGCGCCGGAATTCTTCTTTATTGCTACACCATCTCTTGGTTCTCCATATTGGCCTTTCTCTGTACCTTCACCGCACCCTACTACTTCAATTCTTTTACGTCTACGTCTCATGTAGTATTAATCTTAGCTAACATACTTTTACCGCTTTACTTCCAAACCTATAATAGTTACTAACACGTTCCCTCCTACAACGAGTACCGGATTCAATACTTCGTGCGTTTCTATCAACGACCCCATGCCACTCGTAAACGCGGTTTGCATCGTCGGTCTCCACCTCCACCAAGTCTCAACCTCATTGAATACCACCAATGCGCCATGACTTCCTTCTTCTATTATTTCACCTCTAAAGGCCCAGATATCCTGCACTTATCGCCACCTTCACCCCATTAGGATCCTTTTCCTGTTCATCGCTATTACGTCTCTTTCCCTTCCAGGTTGTCCTCCACCTCTGCACTGATATTACTGTTCGCCATCACCAATGACTGCGCCTGCATACGTGACCTGCTCTCTCCCCCTTCCCATCCACCTCCCACGTGCTGCCTTCACACCACCGCCCAACCCCCTGCTGCTCCCCATTGGCACCGCCGCCCGGGGCAGCCTCACCCCCGCCCACTGGCCGAGCGCGGACGAGAGGGAGCCGGTGGGCGGGGGCGGGGGCGCGGGTGGGGGCGGCGGGCAGTGTTCGCTCCGCGAGCGCGTTTGCAGCACGCCTGTTTTTACACGCGCGCGCGTTCGCCGGGGCGCGGTGGAGCCGTGCGGGGGCGGGGGCGCAGCGGGGGCGGGGCCGCGGGCGTAAGTGCACCCGGTTTATTAATTAACGCGCGCCTCGCTGCTCCGCGATAATCCGCTCGGAGCCGCCCGCGATCGGCGGCGCTCCTCGCGCGGAAAATCGACTGTTCATTATTTACGATACAGAAATTAGGCACTCGGCGGGAGGGCGAGAGGGTGTGTGGGAGGAGGAGGAGGAATGGGTGGGTGGGGATGTAAGGGAAGTATCTGGTGGTCCGCAGGGGTGAGGGAGTCAGCGAGAGAGGGTGAGGGGCTCAGCGAAAGGGTGAGAAAGTCAGCGAGATGGTGGTGGGGTCAGCGAGAGGGTGGTGGGGTCAGCGAGAGGGTGGTGGGGTCAGCGAGAGGGTGGTGGGGTCAGCGAGAGGGTGGTGGGGTCAGCGAGAGGGTGAGGGGATCAGCGAAAAGGTGAGGAGGTCAGCGAGAAGGTGAGGAGGGCAACGATAGGGTGAGGGGGTCAGGGAGTCGGTGAGGGGGTCAGGGAGAGGGGGTGGGGGTCAGGGAGACGGTGAGGGGGCAACGAGAGGGTGAGGAGGTCAGGGAGAGGGTGAGAGGGTCTGCGAAAGGGTGAGTTGGTCTGCGAGTGGGTAAGGTCAGCGAGAGGGGGAGGTAGGAAACCGAACGGAGAGAGGTAGGACGAGATTGCGTGCGAGGGGACCAGCAGGTGGGAATTAATTTAGAAAAGAAATGGAATGTGGTTGGCGAGTTGTGTCCCGAAGAGGTTGACGAAATCATGAGATAATGCGATGAATGAAAACGAGAAAAATATTTCATGTTCTGTATTTTTGGCACTCGAGTATTAGCATACAGTTTAGCAGCCTAAAGTAATTACATTAATACAAGGTAGTATCGTGTATTCATTACAATTTGATAATTCTGATTGATACTGGCAAGTACTAATCCGATAAAGAATAATAAAGTAAACAGTAAGGACATATCTTAAAACTAATGAGACAAGGAAGATGGAGAAATTTTGTGATATGAGAAGGGGGTGAAAAATGCTCGGTGAAACTGGATGGGAGTAAAAGTCGAATATTGTGGGGAATGGTCCCTAAACTAGTCAAAGGTAGAGGACAGAACCGTATGGGAATAGAAGTGGCGAAGGGATGGCATGTGTGGAACTACCAACAAAACTCACCGCAACTAGAAATGAACAGAGTTGTAAATCCTGTGAAACCTCGCCTGGGTGTTGATAGAGCGAGCTTTAATACTTGTTTTGAATTGGAAACGTGCGGTGTGTCGCAGAGATTCTCGAACAATTTCCATTCTGCGAGATAATAAGAAAAAACTAGAACAACTCTTAACTGCTGAAAATGATCTGCTTTGGAATATATCACTGTTTATAAATTATATTTATTGTATTATGTTAGAAGGAAATCGTGCTGTAAACGACTCCCTCCAGTTTGATCAATGCAATGATATTCGTATTGTGATTTTGAAACACGGTAGAGAGCATGCATAATTTTAAATATTGGGGGCTATTGTACCCTCTTTTATTTGTTTTTGAGAAAGAGGAATGAATAAGTGAGATACCATAGACTGGTATGTTTTACCACTGATTCCACAAATGTCCATAATTTAGTATAATATTAACAAATGATCTTATTGCATTGTAATAATGTAATTTAGACGTAAAAATATCATGAATTTTATGAAAAATTTCGGAATAAACTTAACAATTACTCGAAAAAGTGATGAACTATGTGACACGCGATTTGACAGTAAATCGATAATAAAGGAAACATTCCACCATTTTTCGTTCCATTTTATTTCTTAGTGGCGATTTAGCATGAGAACAGTATTAATGTATGCATTATCTTTTCCTTAAACATTATTTTTATTTGTTTTGTAGCATATACTTGTATTATCTTTCCTTTCTTGATATTCACCACTGAAGATGAGTAAAAAAAATAAATAAAAACTATTTAGCTGATAAAATAGGACCTTCATGTTGGATACATTTTTCAAGCATAGTGCGTTTGAGGGCCTTGGAATAACCCGGCCTTTAAAGGAAATCTGTGGCATTCAACAAAAAATATATTGTATATGAAAAAGTTGAGATGTTTTTTAATGTTGTTTCTATGTAGCCTGTATTAGTCTATTAGGATTGACCGCCGAAACACTTTTCCATTGAATTTTAATACCCTCTTCGACTGTTTCTTTTCTAAAATTTAGCTCTTCTTTCATAGTAATTGTGATTTAATTCCACTCATCAGGGTTCTCATTTACCACATGATTTAGGAGGGCAACAGGGTCGTTCCTACGAACGTGCGGGTGCCTGATCACATTCACACAGTTCGACTTAGGTGAGAGAAGGAGAGCGAGCCATCAATCCTTGCTTCGGCATTCTCATGAAGTTGTCAAGGAAATCATTGATTCGGTCGGTCGGTCGGTCGGTCGGTCGGTCGGTCGGTCGGTCGGTCGGTCGGTCGGTCGGTCGGTCGGTCGGTCGGTCGGTCGGTCGGTCGGTCGGTGGGTCGGTCGGTCGGTCGGTCGGTCGGTCGGTCGGTCGGTCGGTCGGTCGGTCGGTCGGTCGGTCGGTCGGTCGGTCGGTTTCCAGTGACGCCACTGATGTTTAACACTTCAAGCAAATATCTGGCTGTCGTCCCGGCTCGATCACCCAAACTCTCAGCTACCGGAGGTCTGGACAGAAAAGCGTCGCTCTAACCACCAGTTACCGTGGCCGGTTGGGGTTTACTTTATACTGGGAAAATCTCTCGCACGCAATAAGGGTAGTTTCTTCGCGTCTTCGGGGAGGTGGAATAATATAACGAGTCAGAAGTCAAAGCAAAGAACATTTAACGTCCTCAGTTTCAAGGGCAGAACAGGGGCAAAGGCTGAGGCCGAGGAAAGGAAGTAGAAATATAATGGAGGGCTGAAGGTCTCAAACGACGGAAAGGAAAAAGAGGGAATCGACGATTGAGGGGATGGTGAGGACTGGCACAAGCAGAGGTGAAGGAAACGAGACAGATGCTATTAGTGGTGGGGGGTTTGAGGGAGGAATGAAAAAGTATCGGAGCCTCACAGAAGGAATTATTTGTTAGCAGGGACAAATGATGAAATTGTAGAAAAAAGAAAAGTGGTTGGAAAATAGTTTCATTGTTAAATGTATGTTTAGACTAATTGCTTATAACTCTGGGGAATTGTAAATAGTGAAATATTTGTTTATTGATACAGACAGGTACAAATAGATGTACTATATTGACATCATTTAATGACTTGGTTCTATCTATGGCTTAACGTTTTGAAAGCTCATGAGGCGTTGGTGGCAGAAAGGAACAATGGAGCGCGTCAGCAAGCCAACGAGCGCGGAGCTCGGGCCTGAGACGGAGTGCTCCACGGAGGGCGGGCGAAGGGGGCGGGGCGGAGCGGGGCGGGGCGGGGCGGAGTGGGGAGGGGCGGCGCGGCGCGGGGCGGGGATGGGCGGGGGGGGGGGGGCGGGGCGCTGCGCAAAGACGCAGGCGGCCTCCGAGACGGCAGCGGCGGGCAGTCAGCTGGGAGCGGTGGCTTCTGCTTCGGCCGGGAGCCGTAGGCAAGGAGCGGCACGCCTCACCATCCCCGCCCAGCGTCCTGTTTGAACAGAGCGACGACTGGCTCGACTGGTTCGCCCGCGCCAGAAAGCATCAAAGGCCGGCAGCGAGCCTGTAAATTGGCGGACCGCAGCGGAAGAGCGCGCGAGGCGCCGGGGAGTGGTGGCGCACGGAGCTACGAGGCCGCGCTGCTGGGCTGGCGATGGTGAGCGGCGTGGGAAGGTGGCTGTTGGAGCGCCTCATGGCTGGTCAGCGCGGGTGGCTGGAAAAGGCGAGAGGTGGGACATGGCCTGGAGCCATGCTGGGATAGGGACTCAGGAAATGCGACAAGGACTAGCAGCACACCGCTAGGAGGGATGGAGAGGGAGCAGGTGGCGAAAGCATAGTAGAAGGCGGGAAGTTAAAGAGTTTTGTGGGAGGCTGTGATGGCGGGAGAGGGTTATGAGTGGTAGGAGAATGCGGGGAGGATGCGAGGTCAAGGCGCGAACAGTATTAAGAGAGTGTATGAGGTAGGGAAGCGGATTCGCGGTGGATGGGGCGAAGAAGCAGGGGTGGACTGAATGTGTGGAAATAAGTGAAGTGCGTTGTGTCGTGCGGGGTGTCGGATCATGGAGACGATGGCGGGTGTAGCGTGGCGGGGGGGGGGAGGTCTTGGCGAGTCGGGTCGGGACGTGTTGGGGCGCTGCGCGGGGGGCTGTGTACTCAGATGCGTGAAAGGAAGATGCGTGGCGGTGAGGGGGCGTGGCGGTGAGGGGGCGTGGCGGTGAGGGGGCGTGGCGGTGAGGGGGCGTGGCGGTGAGGGGAGGGGCAGAGAGAGGGCGTGGCGGGGAGGGGCGTGGTGGGCCGGGTCAGGCGTGGCTTGGTGGAGTGGGGCGAGGCTTAACAGGGCGGAGCGGGGCGGGGCTGGGCGAAATGGGGTGCAGCGGGGCGGGGCCCCCGCCGGGCGGGGCGGGGCGGGGCTGGGCCGTGCCGCTGCCACCGTGTTCAGTGGATCGGGGCGCCGGCGGCGTGGCGCGGCGCGGCCGCTAATGACGTGTTTGCGCTGGGCTGCCTGCAGCGCGCACACGGCGCCGCTCCGCGCCGCTGCTTCGTCATGCGGAGTTGGCTCCAGAAATGCGGGTTGATGTTCGCGTTGACCTCTGTTAATGGGACGTTTTTATTGCGTGGTAATTCAAGTGTGTCAATGGCTTGCGAAATGGCACAGCAGTCCTTCGTGGAACGAGCCTTGGACGCGGAATATATGTATAATATTGAAGTCTCACATTTATTCTTCGGGTTAACTATTCTATTCTTTTAGAATTTTATTGAATGTTTATAAACTCATTTCATACATCGCATATTAATTTTTGTGTTCTGCAATCGATTAAGAAAACAAAAAAAATTGATTTGAAAACTCCAACTCCCTATCAAGTGAATGGGAATGCCTCACGTATTTTCACACGAAAGTGCGAAATACGTCTTGAATGCAGCGAGATGTGGTTTGAATTGCGGCGGGTGTACTTTCCTCCACTAGCCTCCAGCACTTCAACTCCATCCTTCCCGCTCTAGGTCACTCTGACACCTACCGCTCTCCCCTCCCACTTATTTGCACTCCCCTCGTTCCTCAAACCAACTCTTCGGTTTGCTCCGCATGATATGAACCGCACTTCCACTTGCTTCTCTTAGCTTCTCGCCGCCTTCCCTCGTTCCCATGCCTCCTCTCCCTCCGGTCTCTCTTCAGCCCACCTTCCCGACTTTTTCCTTTCTATCCTCTTCTCTTATGTACTCCTAACTCTCCCACATCCTCTCTTCTCCTCTCCTCCTGTCCCCACACGTCCTCGCCCTTTCCAGAGTAGCTCTTTCTTACAACGCGATCTCCTCAGCCCGGTCTATTCCTCCCCTCCTTCTTCACCGCACTCGCGATTATACCTATCCCCACTCTTCCCTCCTCTTTTTTTAGCCCCACACTTTCCACCCTTTTCCCTCCCTTTGCCCCTCCCTTTCCCTCCTTCCCTTTTCCCCCCTTCCACTTCCCCTCTCTCTCCCTCCTTCCTCCCTTTCCCTTTCCCCTCCCTTTCCCATTCCTTCCCCTTCCCCTCCATTTCCTCCCTTTCCCCTCCCTTTCCCCTCCCTTTCCCCCTCCCTTTCCCCCCTGCCCTGCCACCGCTCGCAGCGAGCGATTTACGCGGGCGCTTAATTCCGGGTCCCGCGTTCATTCTGCTAACGCGCGTATTTATGCGCCCGCGGAGAATTAAAAAGTCCCGCGCGGCGCCTCAGGGCCGCGCGGCCGAAGACGGAGGGCGCGATCAATTTCTCCGAAATTACTACGTGCGGGGAATTGTCATATCGGGAGCGCGTGCGTTCAGCTTTGCTTGCCCTTGCCTCTGGAATGCGCCGGACACGCCCACCATTCAATAGTAACACTATTTTTTCTATTTTCACTGAACACAGTGTCAGTAAAACACATTATAACGATGATAACGATGACAATTTCCCGCGGGCCTGCATTCTATATCTAACGCAAGAGGACCAATAAGCACAATTTATTTCTGCTCCAACCGCAGCCTTCTCCATCGTGTCCGTGCTTGCAGTCTTTTCTGTTTGTAATCATAATATGTTATTGAATTCGTGAAGAACTGCCGCATAACTTGATATTTTTTACAAGGTTTTCCTTATCAATACCTGGCGATCGCCGGATAAGTATCCAAACAAACGGGCCACGGACCGCTCGCGATCTTTCCTTCCTCTTCCTTATCCTAGCCTCTCCCCTTTCACACATACTGCAATCCCCTTTCACACATACTTACATCCACTGCTCTACACACATGTCGGGAATCCATTCAGGAAGATCCATCAGGAGATTGACCCGACTAGAGTGGTGCCCCGCTGGGGTGGGGGAGATTTCTGGAGGGCGAAAGTGTGTTTCTCTCCCAAGGCGACGTGTGGTTCATCGTCGGATCTTATTATTCAGTGGGGGAGGAATGTTGGCACCTCCGGAGATAAAACGTTCACTACGTTCATGATGGGACTAATAACCATAACGGTTGGCATGCCCGGAAACATCAAACAATCGTTGATCGTTTTTAATCTAACAAGTGCACCTTGTTAACTTCAGTAAATCAATAAAAATATTCCTATGAATATGACTTGAATTCAGTGGAGGTTCACACTTCTTTGGGTGTCCCTTCTCCAATTTTACTTGGTAGAAATGACCATGCTGCAATGAGGTGGGAAACGTGCACCTTTTCTTCTTCAGTGTACGTTTTTCGATGTTTGTTTCATTTTGCAGTTGACATCAAGGAATGGTTTTTGTTGAGTATGTTGAGTCGAATGGGTTGAAATGAATATTCGTGGGCGTATTGCTCAGTGTTTGCCTAGTTCGCAGCGGGAATCCCGTGCAGCTTCAAGCATTGATAACGGGGCGTGAAAGGTTGCCTTATAGTAAGTACACAGCACATTTAAAACAGATGAAAAAGAGTAACGTAGCTGTTTGCCGTGGCACTAACAATGGACTCAAACGTATTCTGACCTAATACGTGATTATTTAGGTGTATGTTGAAACAAACCTCCACAAAAAAGGATAAGTGACTGATTTTGATGTTTTTTAAATAAAATCTCAATAATAATTAAATAAAATCTCCCTATATCCGAATATTTCAAAATAGGTTTTTCAAAAAGAAGTTTTTTTATTGATAAAGGTAAATCCTTTTGTCAGAAATCGGAATAGAGAGGCGGTAGATATTCAGTATTGAATATTTAAAAAAAACAACAGAAAGGGACGTTTGTCTTTGAAATAAAAAAAAGGCATACATTATTTTTCAGTGTAATCGTAGAATATAGGTCGAAATAAATCTTAACTTATATTATTATATGCTATCGTCGGAAATACGTTGAACTAAGATACAATCCAATTATAAAATTGTTCTAATTATATGATTATTTATTAATGTGTAATATGTTTCTGCAGGTCAAATAGAGAATTCTGCGGGTAATTAAAATGTAAATTTAAATTTTCCAGTTACAAATCTAAAAATTCTTCACTTATGAAAAATGCGGAAGGGCTTTGATGCTTGGAGTCACATTTCAATTATTGATATGTTGATGGTTGAGTTGTCTTCTAACCACTGCGCGCTGCTTTCTTTTTCACTGTTTGCTAAGTAATAATTATATCACCTATTTACATTATTCTCTTTTTAACAGAATGATCCATTTTGTAATGTATAATATGGAGAACGAGCTAGCGATATTCACATTGCAACGAGAATTTATTTATTTAAATTTGACGTGACGTGTAATGAAAAATTTCAGTGGCAGTTATTAAAATTTCCGTATGCAAGTATTTAAGTATCTGTTCTTTTTTCCGGTTATTGAATTGGTATGAACTAAATCGTCCATTTATATGGTGGTAGTCGTTCATAATGGCAAATATTAATTACAAGTTCCGTTTATTAGCTGATGTCTAATGAACTGTTAATCTTAATTAACTCGGTCAAATAACCGTATTTCTGTTGATATCTCACAATTTCTCAAAAATAACAAAATTAATTGGCGAAAATCTTAATTTCTTCGCGATATTTATAAATAAAATTCCACTAAATTCCTAAAAAACTAACAGTACATAAACAAAATCCAAACGATATTTGACAAGCGAACACAGAAAAATCTGTTTAAATTCCTTTTTCTCTCACAGATTATACTCCACAGATATATGTACATTGCATAACTGTGTGCGTCTTCCATGAAATCTTAATACGATATCGTTGCTTCCGAGGCATGGTCTTCCTTTCATCCGAGGGACGTCTGCACATCGGAAACGCCCTCATCTTTTATGAAGAGAGGCGAACGTGAAGCCGGCAGCTTTCGCTCGCAGCCCGTCCGCCCTTCCAGGAATCGCGCTCTCCGGTGCGACGGCCTGGCCTGGCCTGGCCTCGCCTCGCCTCGCGTGACCCTGACCTAGCCAAGTATCGGAAACTTTGACGCCAACTTTCCGCGAATAAAGAATAACACGGAAGGCGGAAACGTTTTGTATGGAGCTCGCGCTCGCTTTAGCGTTCCCGCCCGCGCCATCTCCGTTTCCGTTGCTCAATGTCACGATCTTTCTCCTCTCTCTCTGCCTCTCCTGCCGGCAGTGTTACGAAACGTTGAACTGTTTGTGAGAGCAGCTTTGTTTTTGCTAGCCATTAGTAGAGGGTCAATGATACTCGCTATATATCTGCTTAGATGATGTGATTGTACCATTAGCGAGTGGTGGCAAGTTTCAGTTTTGCAGCATTGTTAGTGTTACAATTTGTATTGAGATGTTCATTTTTACGTCACAGTTACAATACCGCTTCACAATTTCTCCTATTCCACATTCTTTCAATGTCACTCACTCACTCACTCATGTATTTTGACAATCCTTATCTATTCCACTTTAATTCAGTTCCCATTACGCCGCTTATTGTATTTCTCTTTACAGAAATACTAGAATGAATATTTTTTTCTCGTCCTCTCACTCTCGCTTACCTAGCTATCCGGTCGATAAAATTGTCTTCTTACTCTCTACAAGGCGCCAATCTCCCTTTCCATTTACTTTCATGCAAATGTTCTATAATTCTATCGCTACCGTCTGTTGAAGTGCAAAACTGAAATGATCCATCAAATATCTCAGTTCTGATGCAGAATTATTCCTCTTTAGACCGCAGTTCACTTCCTTCGCCCACTGAGTTCACCTCTTACGGTCTCTGATTCTTCTCTCTCCTCTCTACTACCTCCAGGACTGAGCATCGGCTGAGGTGGCTCAGGCGAGCAAGTGCTGTCACTGCAGTGCCTCCGACCGGGAGGTCCTAGCGTTCGCGTCCCAACGGTGCCAGGATTTTTGAGACTAGTTACATATCTAGGTCAAATTCAACCGCTGTCTCGAAGAATAGCGGCCAGCTACTCAGCGGTAGTTTTCCTTCTTCGTTCAGTGCTAGGTGAATGTCGCCACAGTTCCCTGAATCGGCGTCGGACTGCGTGCGATCCTTCCTTAACAATTGATGCACTTAAAGTACGAAGTTACGAAAGTATGCAAATACAATACGAATCGCGAAGTAATGTATCAATAAATTAAACCACGTTTAGGACATCCGTTTCTCAAGAATTCTCCGATGCGATCTCACGTCTTCTCAGCCACGCCTGCCTCTTCCTTCCTTCTGGAGCAAGTTGGTTTCGGTTTTTTCGAGGAAGCGTCTAAGCGACTCAAAGCTGCGGAACCGACGAAACGCGCGCCGCCGTCAAACCCACCCCACCCCTTCCGCCACCCCCACCCAACAACCTCTCCACAGTCTCCGTATTCGCCCCCGACGCCCGCCCTAAATCCATTCCTCCTCTCTCATGACATCTTCATCTAACCCTCCCTGCGGCAAACCTCTTATATCGTCACTTCACTCATGCCCACGTCCTTTCACCTACCCTACAACCACCCCACCCAATCTTCATCACATCCTTCTCTACCACTGCGTTCTCCATTTCCATCACTTCCTTCTCCATCACTTTATCTCGCATTTTCTTTTCACATAGTCCGCCCTCCCCACTTAGTCCGCCCTCTCCACTTAGTCCGTCCTCTCCACTTAGTCCGCCCTCCCCACTTAGTCCGCCCTCCCCACTTAGTCCGCCCTCCCCACTTAGTCCGCCCTCCCCACTTAGTCCGCCCTCTCCACTTAGTCCGCCCTCTCCACTTAGTCCGTCCTCTCCACTTAGTCCGCCCTCTCCACTTAGTCCGCCCTCTCCACTTAGTCCGCCCTCTACTTAGTCCGCTTTCCCCACTTTGTCCGCCCTCTACTTAGTCCGCTTTCCCCACTTTGTCCGCTTTCCCCACTTTGTCCGCTTTCCCCACTTTGTCCGCTTTCCCCACTTTGTCCGCTTTCCCCACTTTGTCCGCTTTGCCCACTTTGTCCGCTTTGCCCACTTTGCCCACTTTGCCCACTTTGTACACTTTGTCCACTTTGCCCACTTTGCCCACTTTGTCCGCTTTGCCCACTTTGTCCGCTTTGCCCACTTTGTCCGCTTTGCCCACTTTGTCCGCTTTGCCCACTTTGTCCGCTTTGCCCACTTTGTCCGCTTCGCCCACTTTGTCCGCTTTGCCCACTTTGTCCGCTTTGCCCACTTTGTCCGCTTTGCCCACTTTGTCCGCTTTGCCCTCTTGGTGCATTTTGGCCACTTGGTCCGCTCTCCTCACTTGGTCCGCCTTTCCACTCGGTCCGCCATATCCTCTTGTTCCGCGTTCTCCACTTGGTCCGCTCGCTCCACGTAGTCCACTCTCCCTACTTGGCCATCCTCATTTTACTTGCCCTTCTCACTTGTCCCTCTCTACTTTGTCTGCCTTTCCCTCTCTCCCATTCCCCTTGCCGTTCTTCCCTGCCCGCGGTGCTCTCCACCGCCACCTTTCCTCACCGCTGCCGTCTCATCTCCTCCCCCACCTGCGCCATCTCCGCGGCCGTCGCCGCGCATCCGCCGCGCGCCGCTCCACCAACATTCAATTTCCGCGGACTTGTAATCGCGCCCTATTTTTGGCGGCGCGGCGCCCGTGAGCGATGGGATGTCAAGCGGCGCCGGCTAAGGGCACGATTGCGGTAATGCGATTTCTCTTCCGCGAGTGATGTGTTTGAGCAATACGAACGAGAGAAAATTAGATATCGGAAACGATTGTAAGAAATAAGCGCGCTAGAAACTACGAGGTTAGGTTTATATTGTCGCTTATTCCTGCGTTCGCGGCAGCAAGGGGTGCAGGTCAAATATTGAGCCTTGAAGAGTGTTACAAAATAGATGTTTTCAATGTACTTTGTCACTAGCGTAGCGTGCCTTCCCTAGTACTTTGTCATGTGGGTGCAGGAAATTACAACTATCGTACTGGCGTTTTTCTTCACCTGTTACAAACCTCGTCTCTCAACGCTTTCCGACAGTCAGAGTACACTTGTTAGATCGTAATCTTGTCTCTCTTCTACATACATATCTTACGTAATTTTGGCAACCAAGAGAATTCATACTTTGAATTTTTCCTGGATTTTTTTTACGAAGCCAGAAAGACTATATATTCCGCTTCGATTGACTCTTTCGTTTTTATGAAGTGACTACAGTCTAAAAAGCCACAAAACCCACCACCGTATCGACATCATATCACTTATTTCTGATCGCCACCATCATTATACAATCACCATTATTTATCATCGTAATCATGTTGCTATCCATGTATCTCTTCTCTGGGCTGATTTGGATTTAGAACCGTAGGGATGAAAGCCAATCAATGATATTGAGTTCTTCAGTAAAACGTGTTTGCTTGCAATTTTCCTAGAAAAGCATTCATTCTAGAGAACACATTATTGATTTGTTTGGTTAATCGGTACAGTTGTAATGCTAATCCAATTGCCGCGCTGTTTCACTGTTTAGTAACTACACAACTCGTCTGCTCTTAATTGGCCACAACATTCTGTGTACCAATACTCTGAAAGAGTTTGTCTACCCATTCTCCATGTTCACGCATAAATCTTCTTTGAAAATACACAACGTACAAATTCAGATGCTCACTTTATCTATCGGTGATTGATGTGGAAGCGACAGCATACGATGACCAAGAGTCTAATAGTGTAAGCTGTTTTAATCGTGATGAGAGGTACCCTTTATTTTTTGACATTAAAAATCAACCGTAGTAAGAAACGTTATTAACTTGTCACAAATTTACAAACCACAGCGTTTCGAGACTTAATTGGTCACACCTGCAGGTCGAAACAGACTAAAAAACAAAACGAACACTATGGAGAATAAGAACTCTAAACATTAACACTAAAGATAAAGATAATAAGTATAAAAACATAACATATAAATATAATAAATCATGAAATGCGAGGATGAACTTCATTTATTTAAAAATTTAGTAACGTAATACGAAAACATCAGAATATAGGTGATTCACCTTGCAACAATCACTTTGCTTAACTGTCACCCCGCGTACGCTCGTTTTCAGGAATAAGCTGTAATAATAATAATAATAATAATAATAATAATAATAATAATAATAATAATAATAATAATAATAATAATAATAATAATAATCATAACAATAATAATAGTAATACTATAGTAGTTATCATTATTGTTATTATGTACGGCAACAATCATAAACAAAACAACAAAAATTGTGCAAAAACTCGAAGATCATATGTTTTACCCTTTTAAATATTTTAAAAAATATGGGACTTATGGAAAAAAGCCATAACCTATCGAAAAAGTAATTCCAACGAAGAACAAGTTAACACCTCGTAGTAATGAGAGGAAAATTAAAGCTAGGCACTATGTCTAGTTTCAACATAGCTGAGTAGGAGGGGAGGGGGCCATGAATAAAGAAAATAATGCAGATTGACTACAACCAATGACGACAAATAACACATTTTTTAAACTAATATGTAAAACATGTGGTACTAGATAATGGTACAGACTTTCGCGTGGCCGTTTTCTATTCTCTTGAACCTGGGAAGCTATTTGGATTTGTCACATTCTCTTTCCAGCCGCTAACTACTCGAGCCTAAAAGAGATTTTTTTTCATATTTTCTCAATTTTTAAGTCCTCTAATAGTGGAATTGAAATGGTATTTTAATAATATTATAGAGGATTAAATCCTGATACTATATACACATTTTATTGTAAAAAATTAAATCTGTTTTCGAGAAAATTTTGTTTGAACGTTTCCGAAAATGCAGTTTTAAACTTATTTTCATTGAAAACTTGCGAGTTTATGAGAAACTTCATAAAAATTATTTGATTCACTTGCACTCACAAATGCTTTATGAAAAACGCCAATAACGCATATATATTAACAACATAAATATGGATTGACTTAGTTGCATCGAGTAAATTTTGCAAAATTAAAGGAATACAACAAGATGGCGTTTCTGTCGTGTAATTCAGTGCATTTGGCACTGTCCGTACGAGAAGTTTCAAGAAAAGAATTGAGCCGTTTTTGTGAAAGATCGTGATTTTCCATTGAAATGGATGAGCGTGTTAAGTGTCATGCGCATGCTAGTTATTAGAATCGGAGAATATCCGCGCCGTGGGCGTGTTAACATGGACTGCCGCGCCGACCTGCCACCGGGTCGAGCAGATCCGCTTGAATTCCACTGTCGCGTGCGCTCGGCGCGCTGTGTATTTTTCTCGGAGCTTCCGCCACGCTACCACCGCCCTGCTCCGGCAACACTTACCAAGCCTACCAACATCACAGCAACGGTGCTGCCACCGCAGCTCATCAAAACCCTCTTGAAAACGTACCGTGAACACTGGAGGAAAGAATATTACTGGGATGTCAACCCGATAATTATTTCGTGTTTTGTTTATGTTTTCATGTTTGTTTTAATATTAATAGACGTTTCTACCAGATACTGCGTATTTTCCTTCTTTCCGACGAAAGATCGAAGGGTATTTCAGTCAATAGAATTCTTACGATATACATTTCTATCCGTTTTAATTTTTTGTCGTAAGAAGATCCATGAGAGATGGTTGGAATAAGAACAAAATGTTTCTTGGAGCATATCTGTTGAGTGAATTATTACAACAGTAAATGCGCCAGGAAATATCAATCAGTAAGTCAATAATTTTGGAGCGTCATACGGCGTAAGTTTTACAATGAAAAGTTCGGTATGGGATGGGAGATGGGATTGGGGCTGGTGAATTTGTCATTTTGAAAATATAAAAGTGAATGGACAGTATGTTACAGTAAAAATGAGACAAAATTATTATTTTAAGCGTCCTTTGCTCGATTAGATGAAAAATTTATGAAAATATGAAGTCATTTTGAGGAACGTTTGAGTCTTAACTTAAGGTACCTCCAAAAATATCCTTTTTAAATATTAAGGGCTTAAGCTGAACCGATATATTCGGAAAAAAATGTAGAATATCCTCTAAACGGTTTAGATGCTAGCGTTGCCTGAGGACAGATAGATGGTAGTTTTGTGTCAATCAAATTTTCGGTACCAAAGATTCACATAACGTGGATTTTGGTTACCCAAAAGTTAGAAGAAGTAATTTATTACATATAGGAACAAGAGTCATCCATTTTTCCGCAACTGGGGACCTAAAATACGAAGTTTTCTGCCTACAAATCGCCTTTTTTCCCAGAGCATTACTATGTTTTTCTATGCTATGTAAGTAATATGTAAGAAAGGAAGAGGTGAGGACTGGTATATGATTGATATGATAAAATATCTTTCCTCGATGAGCTATAATCCTTTCATTTGGCTGTAATCCTTTCATCTAATCTCTTTCAAAATAAAGTCAAAAGCAAAATCATGAGCGTGAAGCTGAAGACACGTATTTTTTTTCAATCTGTTCAGAATGATTACACGTGCCGAAGCATACCAGAAAGAAATTCCATTTTAAGGAAATATCTGGCTTATGTAAAACTTAGTGATACGAGTTTAATTTTTTTAATCTCTTGTGAAAATATTCAGACAAATTTCACACTACCATAGAAAATTACATTCCAGGAAAAGAAAAAAAGAAACATTTTTTCGAATTGCGTAGGTTTCTTATGAATTGCCGTGTGTTTCCAGATATTTAGCAGAAAGAATAAAATTAACTAAATCTGCTCCTCTGCGGTTCAGGCCAACATTTGCTCGCCGTATTAAATCTTGCAGAATTTACTTCACTCTCTCGCTCGCCAGGTGGCAGTTCCGTCGCCGGTGGCGCTGCGCCGCGGCGGAGCGAGGAATTACACGTCGCGGCGGCGGGTGTCCATAAAGAGGAAAAGCGGATTATCGACGTTGTTGATATTGTGAAAGCGATGCTGGCAACCTCTGCAAGTGTTTGCACAGCGCGAAACTTAAGTGCACTCTTTAATATCCGCCCAGATTACGCTCGTTCAGTTGGTAACTCGGCCTCGATTAACCGATTACCCGTCCGGGGAACACAGTGATTACATTTCTGTGGATTCGTCTACACACACAGGTACACCCATTAATTTCTATTTCGAAACAGACTATCTCTTTTTATAACAGGTTTGGAACAGGTTAATTTGAAGTTGCATTTTAATGTTGAAACGAAGCGCGAAGTTGACGATTAATTTAAACCTTAATATGCAATTCCACGAATTAAGCAGCGTAGAGACATTTGGAGTTAAATACGCTTTCTAGGATTAGTAGGGACGGAAAAAGCATTACAATGTCCGTAATATATGTGATAGTTTATAAATACGTAACACACTACTTTAAGTACCAACAATATGAAGAAATTACTGTACCATAACTCATCACGTCAATAGTAAATATTTAATGGCATGCGGCCTCTTCCGTAGAACCTTGCTGTCGCACGACCTCATCTGTGTCATAAGGAATGAGGCATTGAGTATGACAATTCAGTGGGTATGAATAGAAGAGAGAAGGCGGAATAACATAATAAAATATTTGCATTTTTCTGTCAAAAGCGAAAGTGTATTGTTTTTGTATTGTTCCCTGTTCCTGGATATCCAACAAAACCATAAACACCTCCCCAAGGCCAGAGGCTGGGTAGTTTTCTTTCATTTTCTGCGCGCATTGGAAGTTGGTGAAATACTTGTAGATAAGTAAATGAATGGTATCAATTTTTCATTATATTCTATTGTGTTTAAACGTTCTCCATAGAGATTGATCGTCCACGTAGATCACTTATAATATCTTTCACTCGCATTTACTAACTTTTTTGTTTAATTTTTTTCAAAACATCTTAACTTCGGCATCCTTTTCTTTTCGTTTTTGTTACGCTTTGCACCTCGTAATACATCCCGGAAGACATATTTTCTCTTTCTTACAGCGATGTTTTTATATTAAGTCTTATAATTTAAAATAAATAATAATATTCAATAAATTGAGAACTCAAATAATAATAATTTGGCCAAATGTATGAAATAAATACAATTAAAATCGGAAAGAGAGCTGTTGGTGGGCCGTATAAAAAGAAGTCCTTTGTCTTGTGAAGGCAGTCGGATTTTGACGCACTTGATGGCTGCGGCATTAAGATTTCCTTTACAAATGAGGGTCGATCACGTTCCATCGGTATGAATGACCCCCCTCCCCCCCGCGTAATTCATTCGTCATTCACGGCCCTGAGCGCGGCCGACGCGACCTCCGTCCCTCTTTTTTCCCCCTCTCTCCCTCTCCGTCGCTCCCCCGGCGTGAGTTTCGCAATCTCGACAGCGGCTTGCGAGGTTCGCGTGTACAGGCCTTCGTGAGGGACGACGGCCATTTCAGTTGTCCTGGCGACCGATAATTCACTCATTTATCTCGCCTAGTCGAAGCGGCAGCGACGGAGCCACGGCGCTGCGGGAGGCTTAGGGACAGGGCGAGCGTCCCGCCCGCGCCCCGCCCACGCCCCGCCCCCGCCCACGCCCCGCCCACGCCCCGCCCACGCCCCGCCCACGCCCCGCCCACGCCCCGCCCACGCCCCGCCCACGCCCCGCCCACGCCCCGCCCACGCCCCGCCCACGCCCCGCCCACGCACACGCGCCCTCGCCCCGCCCACGCCCCGCCCACGCCCCGCCCACGCCCCGCCCACGCATCGCCCACGCACCGCCCACGCCCCCACGCACCCGCCCACGCCCCGCCCACGCCCCACCCGCCCCCGCCCATCCCCGCCCCACGCCCGCGCACCGCATGCCCCGCCCACGCCCCGCCCACGCCCGCCCCGCCACGCCCCCCGCCCCCCCCACGCCCCGCCCAAGCCCCGCACACGCCCCGCCCACGCCCCACACGCGCCCCGCCCACGCCCCACCCACGCCCCGCCCACGCCTCGCCCTCGCCCCACCGCGCCCCGCCCATCGGCCCTCGCCTCTCCGCGGCGAGGCAGCAACCGATGCCCCGACGCGCCGTCGCCGCGACACAGCGTCGCTGCTGAGCACTCCTTCAGAGCCACAAAGGCACTTTTGCTGACTCCTGTTCAGACGGCTTTCAGCTCTTTGGAAATGTCATCTCTCATGCGTTCTTGCACTTCGCTTCTGCTTTAGTACAGTTCTCTTTGCACGTCTTTAGCGTTCGTTCTACTTAAGCTTTTTCTTCGTGTTCTTCTTTTTCTCTTCCTTTCCCTTCTCATCCCCTACTTTTTAATTTCGGTTTTGGTTTATTTCTCCTCCTAATCCGTTTCTCTCTTTTCTCTTCCTACCACTGATTCTTCCTGTATTTATTTTTCTCCTTACTGTCATTTTTTATTCTTGTTCACTCTACTATATCTCGTTCTTAATCGCATTCCCTCCTGATTTCTTTAAGTTTTCTTCCAATTTTTATTTCATCCACTCTTGCACCAGCGCCTTATATAGATTATTCTTATCTGATGACGCAATTATAATGAGATTCTGTTTTCAAGCTGTCGTTTATCTAACTCGAATTTTATGAGTAAACAAAACTGAACAGAATATCATTGGATATAAATATTTCAAAATTTGCAAATGATTAATATTCGTTGCAAAGCTGTTGACGGTCGAACTTAGAGTAGGTTCCTGCTTAGAGCTCTACCCTACCTAGGGATGTTTCTGCGTTTGCTTCCTCGTGTCACGAAGAACCGTGCGTTGCGCCAAATATGTGTTCATACCAAATATGAACAGTTAGCAAGTGTGTCGGTAGCTAGTTTATAAGTCGAATAACAATCAGTTGGGAGACTCCTACAAGTTGGTTAAATCTGAAAATACCCAAACAATAAAACAACACCACAACAAAATATTTTCCTCCACACGTACACAATCCGTTTGCTCGTTGGACCCGTCGCCCCCACTGAAGTCCATCCGCCCGCTAAGCAGGCGGCTGACGGGTCGTGTATTCGAGGGCCACCGGCGCAGCGGCGGGGGCGGCGGGGCGGGGGAGGCAGGAGCAGGAGCAACATCGGGCGCCTCGGTCGATCGCGGGGGCGGGGTGATTAAGCACCGGTCGGGCCTCGTGCCGCCCGCCAGCGATTTGTCCGCCGCCGCCACCGGGCGGCGGAGCGGGGCGGGGGCGGGGCGGGGCGGGGGCCGGCGAACGAACGGGCATCTGCGGCCGCCGCCACCGGTTATATTAAGCCCGCGGGACGGCCCCGCCCCTCCGCCGCTGCCACCGTGTTTATAAACAAGCGCGTGACAAACGGCGCGCGCGGCCGCCGGGGCTCGAGCCGCGGATTTGCGGCCGAAGGCGCCTCCGAGGCGAGCCCCCTGAAGGAGGAAAGGAGGGGGGCGAAGTCGACTGCGGCTGACCCGAGGAACTCCGTCTCGGCGGTGGCGGGGGCCCGATTGGGATTTATCCGTTTCGTTGTTGCGGGCATCAGTCAAGGCGGCGTTCTCTCGCCAAACGGAAGGGCGAGGAGCTAGGGAACTGTGGTTAGCCTCGTGACACTGCTAGAGCTGCCGATGATGCTAAGAAGGACAATAAATCAAATGTATATCTGTGTAATGTATAATAGCGAGCCACGATGTCGCAGGCGATTGTAGAAACTACGAAGTAGGAGGAGGCGAAAACAGAACGTTGGAGGTTCGTGTAAATGATAGGTGTTTTTACTGAGGAGTTGTGGGGTGGTTCACGTTTCACACACGCACGTATCCCTTCTGTATATCATCCTGTCGAGAATCATTCATCTACGATCGTCATTCACCAATTATCACCCCACCGTTCTTCGTGTGGGTGTGGTTAAAGGCAAACACAAATGATCTCTATAATCACCTGCTCAGGAAGAAGGAGATGCTGCCAGGGTAGGTTCAGAAATGATACGAACGCGTGATTTGCGACTTCATTCTCTCCTAGCCGTAGATTTGTGTGCCAAGGATGTTCCAGTAGATGGGAGAGGAGGGGAAGTAGTGGAAGTGAAGTCGTTTGCGGTTGGCCAGGAGATCTCTGAGAGGGTGATTTGGTGGTGGATGAGGGCCTACTGGATTTAACCACTGGGACGATACTGACAACTGTACCCAGTCATTATTTGCGTTCAGAATGACGAGTAAGACGTGACTGCCCACTGCGAAAACTGCTTTGCACTACACGACTATCGAAGGATTACATCTGAAACCACTACCATAAATAAAATGTATGCGATAATAAGAAAATGTCGGGTAAATAAGTGTTAACATGTAATTGAAGAAAGTGCAGTTCGTGAAATAGAGGAACATACAGAAGTCTCTGAGTTACTTGTTTTAAATTTGCCAAAAAAATACATTTTTAAAATTTCAAATTTCGTATAGAGAGATTTGAGCTGGAATGGTAGCAAGCGAACTGAAACAGTCGCACGACTTTCTTACCGACCTCCCTTTATTAAATTATTCCATAGAATGCTTCACGACATTTTTCGAAGTGGTGGTGTGCTTTTTCGTGAAGAAAAAAGTGTACATTATGTGAGCTTCAAGTATAAAATTAGTAATATTTTACCTTCAGGAATATGAATCAGAGCATTTTGGAAAATTTAAAAATGTTCTTAGGAGTAGAAGGTGAGAAGCTTACGAGAAAATAGTGATAAAGGACGTCATAATCAGCGAATATCAACATGTAACTACAATATTGTCTGGCTTAGTGATTGAGTTTGGAAACTTAATTAATGAACACAACACGTAGGTGGGAAAAATGTTGAATGAGTCATAATTTGAAAGATATTTATTGATGTTAAGTTTTCAGCTGTTTTGCTTCTACTCGCCCTCTGTAACATTCACGTGGTTCTGTTTATTTTGGGCTAAAAAATCTGCCACGAGTGGAAAAATTCTGTTTAGAATAAACGTGTCAACAAAATATGAAGTGAAATTGTTGATTTTTTTAATTTTACGATTTTTCATGTGACACTTGACGTAATAATTGATGTTTCCCTCATCAATGAAAAGGTATTAATAAATTCCGCTTCATAAAGAATGCATTAATTCCGGAAACTTTTACGAACTGAACATTTTCCTGTTATGTTTCAAATTCTTCTCCATGCATTTTTTCCTACCAAATAGTATTTATTGTACAGTGCGGCTAGAACTTTTATTTACTCTTCTTTGAATTCCTCGATATAACTCTATATTAATTACAGATATTTCTATCCAAATATCAAGCTTCAGGCAGAATGCTTTGTGGCAGAAATATTCTCCGAACATATATGTATCCTACGATTTCCGGGTCATTTCATTCCATCTTCATGAAAACGCTCACAGCCCGCAACTAAACTTACCCCCCTCTCAAATGGCTTTGAATCGACGTTGAGCCTTTCCGGCGCACGTGCGTTAGCAAATTCCTTAGGACAGCGGATCAATTCGCTCGTATCCCTTCTGTAGATTCACTTCCGCGGCGCGTGAGTATTTCTCGTTCGACATGAAATTGCTCTCACCGCCCCCTTTCTGCGACCGCAAGGGGGCGCGCGCCGCGCTCTGCACCGCGCTCGCTCCCGATGACGCAGAAGTAGGTCGGCGCCGCACCTCGCGAGCGCGGCAGCGGCCCGCGCCGCCCTCGCCCGCCTCGCTCCGTCCCCCCTCAATGTCACCCTGCTGCTCCGGATGCTCCGCCCCGCCGCCCCCGATGCCATCCACATACCCACCCACATCACCTCTGCCGCCGCCGCCGCCGCCGCCGCCGCCGCCGCCTTACCCCCTTGCTGCCTTCGCCATTATCCACGTCTCCCTGCCGCAACCGTCATCTCCTGTCCCCACCAATCTGTCCCCTCCATTCTTTCCCCACTATAATGTCCCCACCATACTGTTCCCACCATTCTTTCCCAACCATTCTTTCCCCACCATTCTTTCCCCTCCATTCCGTCCCCACCATTCTGTCCCACCATTCTGTCCCCACCATTCTGTCCCTACCATTCTGTCCCTACCATTCTGCCCCCCCATTCTGTCCCCCCATTCTGTCCCCACCATTCTGTCCCCCCATTCTGTCCCCACCATTCTGTCCCCACCATTCTGTCCCCACCATTCTGTCCCCACCATTCTGTCCCTACGATTATGTCCACATCATTATGTCCCCGGCCTTCTGTCCTCGCCAATCTCTCCTCGTCACACACTCCTCGTCACCTCCTCGCCGCCCTCTCCTCGCCACCCTGACCTCGCTACCCTGGCGTCGCCCCGCCCCGTCGCCTCCCCTGCCATCTTCACCCTTACCGCCGCCGCCGCCGCCGGAATGGAGGGCTCCTTAATTAAAGCCGCTTCCGATGTCGGCGGGAGTCGCTCCCGCGTCGATTACTCCGCCGCCGCCCCGCCCCACCCCACCCCATCGCCGCAATGGCGACGGAGTTGTGGATTTGGAGGCGGCGCGGGGCGCGCGCCGTTGGCGATGAATGCGACGGTGTTGGTGGCGCTGCCTGTGGTTGCGCGGGGAGCTGGTTGTTATGACGGGTGTTATGGCGCCACGCTCTGATCAAAATAAGGGATCGACTCTTGTCGGAACAACCAATTGCAGGGCTTAGTGAAAGGCGTCCCTCTTCCCTTTATGAGAAGTGTGGGCGATAATTACCTGGGAAATTGCACGTGGTCTTTTGTCAGTGAAATCCTTATTTCATTTATACCGTACGTGTTATGATGTTTGTGGATGTACATGTGCATTTTTAAGAGAACCTACATTCTCACTAATTTACAGTTATTTCTAGCTTTGAATGTGAGCTTTAACGGATTATTCCCATGATACGTCTTAATGCAGAAAGTGGTGATCGAGATGTATGAACACGGCAAGGTGATTCATATAAACCCGTTGGAAAGTAGTTTTTGCGATGAATCCATTGGTGTTGATGTAACCGGGTGCGGTAATGGAGCTGAACTGACGGAGGACGCCTTAATGAATCGTAAATCACAGAGAACAAAAGACGGCGCGATAAATGATGGGAAACGAAAATGGGAGAAGTAATAACGAGAAAGGTAATAATATTAATTGTTAGTAACAAAAGAGAGCAGATTGTAACTTCGGTTAATACTTGCTGATCAAGAATTTCGCTTCCAGAGAGTGAAAGTAAAGACAATACTCATAATATTGTAGCAATCTGCTACACATTCATAGACTGACTCTTTTCACTGCTCAAAACACTTTTTTTCTCTTTTCCTTGCTACATCGGGTTACGATTAGGGCATGCTTGCGAGATGGCTGGCTAGGAACGTCGTACTCACACGTAGCAACTACCATCAGAAATCCATTTAGTGTCAGACCCAGGTCCAGAATCTAGCATACGCAGTAAGCATCGTCAATTCTCCCTCGTCCTTGTGTCTCTCAATACGCTGAAAATCTAACTAATAAAGCTCATCATCTTAATTGTTTTAAGGTAGATACATTTTCTTGTGACCTCTGTCGTAAGCCAGGGTAAACCACCATCTGACATTCCACGCTCCTTTCTCGTCATTCTAATCTAGCCTTGAATTCGAGAAAGATACAACATTCCAATCAAGAACGTAAGACTTTCCGAGGTTTCTGCGACTTATCAGATTGTTGAAAAAATACAGCTTAAGATGTTAGGAAAATTAGTGTAAAAGAGAAATAAAAGAGAAAACATAGGAAATGCTGGGTAAGGAAATGACACAATATGTTATCTCTGTAATGCAAAACTCAGTTTTATGTTTTGTTTACCATTGAGGTATTATTCTTCCTTGTATTAAGATTCGCGCACTTTTCTTTCCGACTTTTATCATTTTTTTGTGTGTGTTGCTAAACTTTGCCAACCCGAATTTTATTAGTTATTTAGATAACGGTAATTTTTTTATTTTCATGGAATGGCTTTTTTATTTCGGATATGGTACCTAAACGAAAAATATTTTTAGAAGGGCAATGACCAGGAAGTTGTGCTGCATGAAGTGATGAGCTTCAAACATTGACTCTATCCACATATACGTGCCTTAGGTAGAGGTAAAGATAACAAATATACTGTTCAATTCATTAGTAAAGGTGAAAGTGATACTATGAGAATTGTCAAACGTATGACTTACGCTTGTAATGAACACGAATATGAAATAAATTCGGAATAACTCGCTTTATTAGTGCCGCTTGCATATCTCTGTGTCGTCGGGTGCCTTCTCCCCAGGAGGACGCGACTGCTCCTTACCCGCCCCGCGCGCTGAATTAATTCCCTCGACCGCAGCCGCTATCACCCGGCGCGCGGCGGCGGAGGCGGCGGCGGCGGCGTCGCAGGCGAAGGAGCAGCTGGAGGAGGAGAGGGGGAGGAGAAGGGGGCGTGACGCTCTGCGGCTGCATGAAGGATGGCGTTGCGTCTTCGCGCCGGAAGTGCTATCGATTGGGGGTTCCGGTTCGGGCGCCGTCGGGGGCGACGTGCAGTAATGATCCGCTTGCCCGCCCCTCTTTCTTGTCGTTTCTCCTGCCATCTCCGCTCTTCTGCGCTACACCCTGTGTACGTCTTCAATTCTTAAATTCACTCCGTCCTCGTCTCTGTCTTGACTCATTGCCTCTTCTCTCTGTTCTTCCTTCTCCAGTTCTCTATCGCGCACTTACCCATCCTCATCCTCACAGGTTCAAGTTGTTTTGTCTCAGCCTACTACCTCCATGTCTATCCGCGACGCTCCTGCCCACAATCCTCAAATGTCCCTTCTTGGTTCAATTTTTCTTGCACACTCTAATTCCCTTTCCAGTGTCTGTCGGTCAGTAACCGACCGCGCTGCATCAACCTCATAATTTATCCCCTCTTCGATCACCTTCATGATACACCTCCGCAATAACTTCTCGATCGCACTCCCTAAATTTTTCGGGTTTCTGCTCCGTGTTCTTGCCAAATGTCGAATCTCAGTATTTTCCTTTTTTGCCGTACTACTGCTACATTCACCTCTCTCTATAACCATGGCCTCCACCGCCCTACCATTTCAATGTTTCACCCGTTCTATCGCTTTCACCACTTTCAACACTTCCTCCATTTCCACTTCCTGTACTTCTTCTTGCTCTTTTTGCTTTATTTTCTCCACTTCCATAACTTTCTTCCTCCTCTCTCACTTCTTCCTCTTATCTCTTTACTTCTTCCCACATCCCTTCCATTATTTCCTCCACGACCACCACTTGCTCCACTTCCTCCATTTCCATCGATTCCTCCATTTCTATCGATTCCTCCATTTCTACCGATTCCTCCATTTCTACCGATTCCTCCATTTCTACCGATTCCTCCATTTCTACCGATTCCTCCATTTCTACCGATTCCTCCATTTCTACCGATTCCTCCATTTCTACCGATTCCTCCATTTCTACCGATTCCTCCATTTCTACCGATTCCTCCATTTCTATCGATTCCTCCATTTCTATCGTTTCCTCCATTTCTATCGATTCCTCCATTTCTATCGATTCCTCCATTTCTATCGATTCCTCCATTTCTATCGATTCCTCCGTTTCTATCGATTCCTCCGTTTCTATCGATTCCTCCGTTTCTATCGATTCCTCCGTTTCTATCGATTCCTCCGTTTCTATCGATTCCTCCGTTTCTATCGATTCCTCCGTTTCTATCGATTCCTCCGATTCCTCTATCGATTCCTCCGTTTCTATCCTCCGATTATTATGCCTCCGTTTCTATCGATTCCTCCGTTTCTATCGATTCCTCCGTTTCTATCGATTCCTCCGTTTCTATCGATTCCTCCGTTTCTATCGATTCCTCCGTTTCTATCGATTCCTCCGTTTCTATCGATTCCTCCGTTTCTATATATCGATTCCTCCGTTTCGCCTTTCTATATATGCCTCCTTTTCTATATATGCCTCCTTTTCTATCGATGCCTCCGTTTCTGTCGATGCATCCATTTCTATCACTTACTCCTTTTCTATCACTTCGTCAGTCACTTGCTGCACTAGCGTCGCCTCCGCCGCCGCCCCCTCCGCCGAGGCGTCTACCCGCGCCGCGCGGGTGCTCCGGGGGCTTAATTTCCTTGGGCTGTTTGATCGCGGGGGAGGCGAGGCGCGGTGCGCGGCGCGCGAGGAGGGGAGACCGACTGCCATTGCTGGCGGCGCCGGCCCGCGACAGAGGGCGCTGATGATAGGATTCGGCGAATCAAAAAGGAAGATTGTGCAGCATATGTCTCGTAGAATTGGACTCCTTTGAACGCAGAATGAGTAAATGATCATGAAATGTAAATCATTTTGTCTCCCTAAGAAAAAAATCTCAATCGAATGACTGTTAATGGAGTGTCGTGTAGTATGACTAGTTTTGTCTCTCCACATTTGCGAGCTCTGTATTCTTAAGTAAATTCGTCTCTTGGAACTATCTTGGAAAATTAAATCATAAGTACTTACTTATATTATTTGTTTTATAGTTTGTTGATTTAAGGGATGAAAAAGGAGATTAACTTTCCGTTATTTTCAGTTGGAGAAATGCAAAAGTGGACGTGTAAAAGAGTTGAATCACGAATAATCGATGCACTAGGCACATGGACTGAAAGTGATTAAAGAGAACGCGTACTAAATTATATAAAAAGAAAAAGACTAGCAATTATGTAATATAATGTAAAATGTTTGCTAGAATTTATTTTCTGTTCCATCAGAATTGCGCAAGAATAAGAGGTAGTAACCCAAATCTTATATTGTTTCACTGATATTTTACGTACTGATTTACAAAAGGATGTTTAGAAATTTGTTAACTAGAAAAAAGTTTCGATTTGCCAGTCAGCTCAAAAACTGAATTCTCTATCCATGTCACCACATATTTCTTTCGATGCGTACTTGCGTTACAAAAAATTTCAACAGACATTACTATTAAAATTATTCAAAAAATATTATGCATTTACAGTATTAACCAGTCTATATTTTATAAATGATGATAATTCCGATGTTACTTTGATTGGTTAAAATAAAAATATGTTGAAAATCAAATGGGAATTATATTTAGAAATTTTCTGATAATTATAGGAATTATAAAAAATTAGGCGCACATATTATTTACAAATAATTCTGGATGAAATTAAAGATTAGTAAAATAGTCAATTACAGATAAACAATAGTAGTGTAGGTCCCTTATTGCCTGAATATCAGCGTCCTTTGACGTCAACCTGCACATCTGTCCTCAGCTGCCTCAGAAGCAGCTGCGAAGTGGAACCCCGACTGCAATCGCAAGGCAAGTGAACTCTTAATGCCCTGAGCGTCTGCCGCCCTGCGGAGGCCGCGGACTTTAGACACCATAATTTCCCCCTGCGTCATCTTGGCCCCGACGATCGCGATAATTCCTTTCGATCCATCTCTCTTCCTCTGCTTACTCCCTCGTCGCAAGGTGCCTGCCGCATTCCACAGTCCTCGCCGCCCCCGCCGCCCCCGCCGCCCCCGCCGCCCCCGCCGCCCCCGCCGCCCCCGCCGCCCCCGCCGCCTCCGCCGCCCCCGCCGCCCCCGCCGCCCCCGCCGCCCCCGCCGCCCCCGCCGCCCCCGCCGCCCCCGCCGCCCCCGCCGCCCCCGCCGCCCCCGCCGCCCCACCGCCCCCGCCGCCCCCGCCGCCCCCGCCGCCCCCGCCGCCCCCGCCGCCCCCGCCGCCCCCGCCGCCCCCGCCGCCATATGCCACCCCATGCCGGCAACCCCAGCCCGCCGTACGCCGCCCTACGTGGCCCTCATACCCCGCCCCCGCAGTTCCTCCTCGCCCGTCGCCGCCACCTCAGCCGCCTTCGCCGCCGTTCATCTCTCCAGAGACGCGCGACAGCGGCTGCTCGGACGCACTTTTGAATTTCAGATTCTCGCGCTGCCTCGTTCTTGAATATCAAAGCCTCCGGGCGGCTTATTGGCGGACGCGACGGCGGCGGTGGTCCCCGCCGTTCGCTCGCTCAGGGGAAATCACGCCGCCCCGTCCCCCGCGCCCCCCGCCGCGCCGCCGACGTCGTCAGTCGCTCGCTCGGTCGGCCGCCGCCGTGCGTGTGAACGCAGCGACGCGGATCTTGTGATCTCGAGAACGCTTCCGACGTTTTTGCCGCCGGCGCCGCAGGCGATGGAGGTGGCGGTGAAGGCGGTGGCAGCGGCGGTGGAGGCAGCGAGTGAGGCGGCGGCTTCCGGAGGCGTCCTGGGCGTCGGGGCGGCGTGGGTGGAGGGCGAGGGCGGAGGCGATGGGGGTGACTGTGGAAATGGGGACGGCAAGGGCGGGTGCGGCGGTGAAAGCCGTTCCTGCTTGCTTGGTCGACACGCACGGCCTTGTGTGTGCCACCGTCTCCACCTCTACCGCCGTCTGCCAGCCCTGACGTTCATGGCCTTGACCGTATTGGCGACATGAAACAAATCGCTGTCACTGATATCTGCGTCGCTTTCGAAGGTGTCACGAATTTGCTTATAATCACGGCATGCCAACTTATGTTTCCAAGGAAATCTGTAAAGGGAAATGTTTTATAAAGCACTATTTTGTTATTGTCAGCTTGTGTTAAAGATATCGAACGATTGTTCTGCAATTTTGTTCCTTTATGATTGCAAGTGATCAATTTATTATTGGATAAATATTATGGATAGATGCGTCACGTATTCACCTATTGAACTGTTAGATATTTAAGGCAAAGAGGAAATATATTTCGGTTTCAAAAAAGAATTTGATAAAACCTGACGAATCAGAGGAAAATTAATACACTATATCAAATATATTTACTCACAGACGCATTCACAGAAACCATTCTGATTTTACTCATATCTTTCTCACACTATTTAATAATATCTGTATCGTTTACTCACTTCCCCCCTCTCTCTCTCCCCCTCTCCCTCCCCCCTCTCTCTCTCTCTCTCTTTCCGGAAGTAGAAGTACAGTTAATAAATGAGTAAAACACGAATTTTATATTTTATGGCGTCACTATATACATCAATATTGTGCAATACATGGTATGTACCCTGCGGTATCTCTTAAACTCTCTTCCTCATTCTTTTATTACCACTTCTCTCTCTCCTGGAGTGTCAAAGAAGAGTCAAACCGTGTAAGTGATCACATTACACTCACTTTATTTCTCGACAAGTAGTTCATACTTCCTTTTCATATCAAACCCACCATGAACTCTTGAATCTACCATTCGTTTCATTTTTATCCCCCCTTTTCACCGTCATTAACAGCGCCGTGCCCTTCGTATTTCTGATCATCTTCTCTCCTGGTGGAGCTCATACTCCTCGTGCCTGCCGCCGCCGTCTCGCCCTTTGCGGAATTTCCCGCGCGCCACCGCCCCGCCCCGCCCCGCCCCGCCCCCCGCGGCGCCTCGGGCGACGGAGATGCGCGCGATAACGGCACGCTAAAAGGCGCCGTACGCGGCCCGCGGTTTGACGCTTCCGCTCTCCCTTCTCCACGCCCTCGCCGCACCGCACCGCGCCTTGAACTCGCCCCCGGCAGGAGCCTGCCTTGCTCTCACCCCAATCCTTGCTCTCGACACCCGCACCGCATCGTTGCTTCTCACGTCACCACCTCTGGCATCACCGGCACTGGCTCTCCCTACAGGCGTCATCGTCTTGAACTGGCCTCCTCATGGGCCTGTGTTGCTTCCATCCCCAATCCCTGTTCTCGACTCACCTGCTAGCATCACCGCTCCTAGCGACACCGCCCTTTGGGTCACTATCCAGTGTCATCGCCTTGAAATTGTCCTCGTCGCGGCCCTGTTTGGATCGCCCCCAAAAAATTTCACCCTCGAGTCTCTCCCTAGCGGCATCTCCTTCTTATCATTACCACCTTTACAGTCACAGCTCGTGTGGTCATCCTCCAGGCATCGCAGCCTTGAACTCGTTCCGTCACGACCCTGCTTTTCTCTCTTCAAAACTCCGCTTTCGTCTTACCGCCTAGCTTCAAACGCCCCTACGTTACCGCCCCCAACGTCACCGCCCCCTACGTCACCGCCCCTACGTCACCGCCCCTACGTCACTACGTGTTGCCTCCCTACTACCTACGGCTGTTCGCTTCCAAACTCTGCTTTCGTTCCATCCACACAGTCCATCATCTTCCATTACGTCACCTTCCCCTAGCGTCACCGCCGCTTCCCTAGCCTTACCACACCCCCTGCGCTCCCACCGCACAGCACCTACACCTACCGACCCACGAGCTGAATTTATTTGGACCAAATGCTGAAACGTTTGGCCAGACGGGAAGATCCATAGGGAGTTCCACGTTTCTCTTCTACAATGATCGTTCTATCTTTTTTACATAAACCATGACACTTCTCTCCCATGCCTAACAGCATCAGATTCACTAATAGCTTACACTTAAATTTCTTCCTGGATCTTTGATTCTTCCAGCACAACACAATTTCACATTGAGTTCGATATTTTCACTCTTCACTAGAGATGCATCTTTCTCCTTCAAGTCCA
The DNA here is from genome assembly GCA_011170035.1 of Teleogryllus occipitalis. NCBI lineage: Eukaryota > Metazoa > Arthropoda > Insecta > Orthoptera > Gryllidae > Teleogryllus > Teleogryllus occipitalis. The sequence goes on along the minus strand of BLKR01001587.1, from coordinate 80,559 downwards.
TTGCCACTATATCTCCCCAAGTTCATAACGACCTCTACTATTTACCGTCACCGACGTGTCATCACTTCCTACCCCAGCGACGTTACTGCAGTTGCCTCGTCACATTCACCCACGCCACCGTCACTTCCACCGCCACCGCTGCCACCGCTTGCGGGTCGACATCGCGCCGCAGCATTTTTGTATGCAGTTTTTCTTTTCCTTGTTTTGGCTGTCTCTGCGGGGCTTTTTCGCCGCGTTTCCCCTCTCGCCTTATCTCGCGTTGCATTGACGTGTTTTCTCATTTTCGTACAAATCGTGTAGCATTTTTTCTTTCTCGGCGGCAGCCGTGCACGGCTTTGTTGTACGCCTCGCTATTTTTTTTTCTCTCCCCACGAACACGTTCTCGAGTGTAATGAAGCTCTTCGCCTTTGTAGGAACTCGCATTTTCTCAGGATTTTCTCAGCTAAGTCTACGCTTAAGAAAGTTTAATTTTTGAATATTTAATTGCTGTTTTTGCAGATAAATTAGATTTTACATTTTTAACGGTTAAAATGTAATAATATTTGATTTTAGAAATTATGAAGATTCATTGTTAAAACTTACTAAAATTATTCATGACATGACGCTGCACCTGAATTCAAAATCAGCCTCGAGTTTCCGACCTTTTGACATGTAAGGATTGCACATGCAAGGATTGCGTCTGTGTAAACGCTTCCAAAGAGTTGAATTTATTTTTAACTATATTATTCGAGACTGACATGTTGGAATGAATTAATCTGAGTCATGAAACACAATGCAATTTAGTGTGCTACTTACAAATATCTATAAGCTATTCAATAAATTAAGTTTATGTCTTGTCCAAAAGACACACATGAGATATATGAAAAATAGAATTGTTTAATCAGATAACAATAAACGTGCTAACGATTTGTGCTATTAGTCTTCTAATATTTATATGTAAAATTACAAAAATATACAAATATTAATTCAGTGGATATATGAACTTTTAATACTATGTCAATTTTCGTAATATGAGTGACAATTTTAATAGCCGTGAAATTAAATGATGCAAAATATAGTGTGTAGGCAGACGTTATGTACAGACTATTTTGCTATCCATTTACCTACGTTGCTGGCTGCAAAATAATTTACAGGGCGTGCCATTCGCTAATTTCGAATATAATCCTACCTAATCACTCGATAAATCTGAATAACACAGTAACGTGATTATCCTGTATCGTTAAGGATCATAGACAAAGCTCCATCACAATTGTCTCACCACAAGGTCGCTAATCACTGCTAGAACAGGGCTCTGGGACATCTGTTCACCCGAGAGCTACCAGCGGCAGTCGTTCTCCCCTCCCCCGCCGTCCCCACTGGGTCATCTTCCCGCGCAACGGCGTCGCGTCGCCTGCGATTCGGATTAATTATATTATCTGCGGACGTACGGGCTGCAGGTGTGACGGCAGCTGCGCTTCCTGCTTCACCTCCACGCGACCCGTGGCAGTCTAACGATTATGCTGCAGTATTCAACGCGCTTGTTACACGGGCGTCCTAGTTATCTCCTGCGAAATCCTTGTGGCCGAAGCAAACGTCGAAATGTCCGAATGCGGCGCGGCGCTAACTTCTCCACGGTGCGCGTGTGCGATCTGGTCTGCCACACGCAGCACGACACTTTTGAAGGAACGATATTCTGTTCTGTTATTGCTTTCTATGCCCATTGGAACAGACTGTTTTTCCGGCTATCTTTCTTTTGTTGCTAATTCATATCGCATTTCAATCATGTCGCGTCACATTACGAATGAATATCAAGGAGATACGTTGTTTCTTTCCATCACCTCTGATTTATTGTCTGTATAAAAACAATATCCACTTTACATTTTCATATACATACGTATACAGGGAGTAAGAAACATGGTACAGAGAAACTTACGAAATGCGGCGGATAATCAGTTCTGTCTCACCGTCTTTAGACTGTCTGTCTGTCCGTCTGTATGTTGTACACCTGTCTGTTGATCTGTCCGTCTGTCTATCCGTCTATTGTAAGTTTCATTAAAGATGTTTTTTATAATAAATTATTGTATTTGTAAGTAGCTGTGCTTCAAATGATTTTCTATGGTTTCTCACAAACTTGTCTGTGAAAATGAGCTGAAAATGCGCATTTTCTCAAAAACAGTTCGAAACATTTCAACGAAAATTTGTACATAGAACAAGATTTTACCATTCTATAATATTCTTAAAATCATATTTCAGTTCTACAAGTAGGGGACCGAAAACTGGGAAAAAATGTGAGAAAATGCTCTTTAGACGCAGTTGCTGGCGGCTGAGCGACCGTCCCCGCGGCGAGGGCGGAAGGGCGGGGGCGTGGCGGGTTAATCGGCGCGGGAGCGAGCCCCGGTGGCGGCGGAGGCGGAGGAGGAGTGGGCTCCGGTAATTAATAAATGTTTGCCCGATCGCCGCTGCTCCTGCCGCCGCCGCCGCAATCAGCGTACCAGGTGGCGCGTTAATGACGGCCGCTAATTAGCGGGCCCACCTGCGTTGGTGGCGGGGCGGGGACGGGGCGGGGACGGGGCGGGGGTGGGAGCTGGGGACAGGGCAGAGGGAGCGACCGCGACGCATTAGACGCGCCTAGTCTGTTCCGAGCCGAGGCGAGGGAGGGCAGCCAACCGGCAGCCAGTGCTGCCACACTCTGGGACGCGGTGCGTCGGTGCCGATACTTCTCTGCTTTATTATTAGCTTTAGTTTAGCGTCAGGTACTCAGGTTGGGAGTGAGGTCGAAATGGGGAAGGAAGAATTTCGCGAAATTCATGGGAGTGTAAGTATTCTTGTAATTCTGGTACAAAAATCACAGAAACGATAGGCTTGTCCAGAATTCTTCTCAAGGCCAAGGTTGACTTCGAGCCAGTTTCGTAGCTGGAGTCGAAAATCCAACAGGTCGATGAAGATTTACTTGTGGATTCAGAACTACGTACAATATCTCCCCCTGTGTTGCTGCTAGTATTACTCAAATATTTGGCAAAATTAATGCTCAACAAAGATGGCTTGGAGTACGCTATAAAATTCGGTTTCAGAAAGAAAATCACAAATTCAGTTTTATTTACATCGTAACTAATCATCGGTATTAATCCTAATCATTAATTTGTTCTGCGATTATTTAAAATCCTACTTTTTTTAATCGCTGGTGGGCGTACCTGCCTTCAGAGTTCACCATGTCAGAAGGCCCTATTAATATTGCATTAGTGACAATGGTAGTTGCTGGAGAAATGACAGATCAGCAACATTGGTCTGCATGTGAAATTTTCAACATGACATTACAGAATATACATTTTATAATTTGTAAAAATTTGTACACTTAATAATATTTCACTTGCCAGATTACTCCAAGACAGTTTCAATAAAGCAAGACAGTTTCAATAAAGCAAGTATACAGGTGTGTAATCACTTTCTGGTTTCAGGGCTGCATGCAAATAGTGTTTCCATTTATTACTTATGTCTTCGAAAACCATTTAAATTCGAACTTTATATTTTCTTGTTTATATTATTGTTTCCTTCCGGAAAAAGTAGAAATAACAAAATTATTACTACCTATTTTCACCGATAATGTAAAGAAACTGAACGGTTCTAACATATGTATAATTATTCATCAACTAAGTTCAGTGCATCCCATACGACATATTTGTGCAAAATAACCGATCTTCAGTTTCAAAAAGGGTTTTAGTTCATTAGTCTCGATGTTAATATAGTTATGACTGTGAAAAAGTATACGAAGTTGTTATGTATTTAAATTTTTAACATTTATTAAACTGAGAGAAATATTCTAGTCCGTAATCCATTTTCCAAACGAAAATTCTAATTAGTTAACATCATCCAACATTAAAATATATGTATAATACTTTAAAAATGTCCATTAATAGGATAATACAACTAAGGTTGGAAAGGGCAGAATATTCTGTGCCTCCACTGAGCTGCTCGTAGATTAATTTTTGCGTCATCCATTAGATTTCAAAAGCTACGCCGCTTTCGCGACTCATTTCAAAATTATTTCTTTAAAGGTTTTTCATTTGAGCGAATCTAGGCGCTGCAAAGAGCAACGCAACATCACATATGACGTTGCCCTTTTGGAGCGTCGCACAAACGAAACCGCGCGAAGGAGAGTCAGAGAGGCGCAGGCGAAAAAGGGCTGGGAAGAGATGCAACGCGAACCCAGGAGAGTCTTAGCAACACGTCCGTGCGTGCGAGAAAGCAAACGAGCCCAGATGCTTCTTCTTTCTTCACATGCTGCAAGGCCTTTCTCACTTCAGTCAAATAAAAGTCCATCAAACATATAGCGAATCTCAAATCTGCTGCGCTTTCTTTCCATTACGGATATTAGCTCCGGAAAGGAGGACTAAAAGCAATAAAATAAGTTTTTTTAATGTGCCATGCGCATCCTTCTATTGTTTCTTGTAACACATTGCAAGTATCACTGACAATTTATCGATACTATATAATTACCTGTCTCACTAATTCAATTAGAAGCTGCAATAGAAAGATGTGTCTTGTAAATCTGTGATTGTTGCTAATAAAAATGTAGTAATAAGTGATTTCCATTGCCAGCAATGAACCACGAGTTCAAATAAACCTGCGTATCTCGTAAATGAACAAAATTCATGAAACGTGCAGATCTATTAAATATTGAATCAATATAAGTGGTGCGGATTCACCGACCTTTTCCGTGTAATGTTTAAACTATTACAATCAGATGTCATTTGTCACAATCATATGTTTTAGCTTCTGAATAATTTTGGTCTTTATGATTAATTCGGTACTTAGTTTAAGAATAACCTATTACGTTATGTGAGGAGCTGACTGGGTGGAGAGCAGAATAGACGGGGAGCAGACTAGGCGAGCAGCAAACTAGGGGGGGGAGTAGACTAGGCGGCAAGCAGCCTAGGCGGAGAGCAGAGTAGCGGCTAGAGATGGGGAGCAGACTAGGCGAGGAGCAGAGTAGGCGGGAAGAAGACTAGGCGAGGAGCAGTCTTAGGGAAGAACGGTGTAGGCGGGAGACATGCGGAAGCGAAAGCGATGGTGAAGATTGTGACGCTGAGTATGACGAGCGGTGTAAGAAAGCCGAGGAGGAGTTTGTTGCAGTGGTTGGCACTGGAAGGCGGGCAACGTAGAGTGTTTGGGACCGCACACGCATGCAGTGGACAGAGGAGTGAGACTTCAGGAGGCAATGAACACAGTGAGAAGTCGCCGCAAAATCGGGGGTGGGAGTTCGAGGGCACCGTAGGAATGTGAAAGGAAGCGCCCGGTTAGACGGGAATCGCTCTGCAGAAACCGGGAAAGTGACAGGCGAGCGGGGAGGGGACTTGGGGGAGGGGAGAGTAACACACGCAAGGGCGGTTAACTAGACTGAGCGTATCAGAGGCGGATATGAATGCGGGCGATGGAGGGGCGTTGAAAAGGGGTGTAGTTTTGGCACGCGTTGGAGGGGGTGGGAGGTGACCTTGCTTGAGGGGTTGAGAGGGTTGAATGGGGATGGAGATAAGACAGGCGCTGGGGATGGTGTGGAGGGCCGGTCAGGGCGGGTTCTGGAGAGACTGGGAGCGGAGGAGGCGGTGGCATGACGGCGCGAGTGGGCGGGGGCGTGGGCGGGGGCGGGGGCGATGGGGGAGGGGCCGCCTCTGGGCGCCAGAGCTTTGCTCAGCGCCGTCGCGAGGCCTCTGGGGTTCAAAGTTGTGTGAAACTCTCTTTCTACCAGGAAGAATCTCCTTAAGATTTCTTGGGACATCTAAAATGCAAAGGCGTTCCACTGCTCGACTTTTACTGCCTAAACTTTATTTCCTAATCCGGGATCTGTATTTCTTGCAAGAAGGGATTTGCTGTATCAAAGGATTTTATCCGTTTCCACTACCCATGTATAAAGACTGTTTAAATGTGGCGTAGATCACGTAAAACCATTTGTCGTATGTTAACTTTTCTTGTCGCTTTCAAGAACCAATCAATTGTGCAATACAATTGCAGTATTTTAACCGGTTGCCTAATTATGCTATTATGCGCCCGTCTGGGTGGTTCGTTGTACAATCACGTATTAAATCTGAGAAAAGAATACATGTACTAACTCAAGACGATAAATAAGGATATTTTCTGAAATAAAAATTCCCATTTTCTCCTTCAGACACGAGAATTCAATACCCTGTAGATTTCAACAGTAATTGTTGAACACTAATAAGTTTCCACTTCTATGGGGGGATTCCTAAGTAAATTGTGTTTGTGTTTGACTTCAAATATCATTTTCAAATAATGCACCATTAATTCTACTTAATGGAAATATTACTCCAACTTCCAATTCTTGTTAGAAATGTGAGTGAACTTCGTGTTTTTTTATGTTTGGGGTTGAATTGGGTTAACACTTTATATAATGGCTTTTGATAATGTTCTTAGCATCACCATTGTATTACATGCGTGTCTAAGCATATCTAAAAATGATTATATTTGTAAACGAAACAGGTACTAATTGCTTGGACCCGATAAAATAGCAAAACAAGGAATGAAAAAGTTAAATAATCGTAGGTGTTAAGAGCCGAAACACAATGATTCATAAAATGTGTATAGAGTGAGCAATGAGCATCTAACGAGTGTAACAACAATGAATCTCTGCTCATATTTTTCGTACCCAAACTGCCGAATGAAACGGAGGTAACAAAGCAGAGAACAAAGTCTGCGGCAAAGTCTGGAACTAGCCCTGTTTTCTGATTTTTCTTACAAATGTGGCGGAAAGAAGCGCGGAGCGGGTCGCGGCTGCAGCGAGGCGACCATCTTGCTGTACGCGATAATGCTTCGTTTGCAGTAAATGCAAATGAGACTCCGCGGCGTGTAGCACAGTGCTCCCAAAACGTTACAATCTTCCCCATTACAGTTGCGCTAAACACAGAAGTGTTATTTAAAATTCCTCCACCTTTTGGAGATGTAGAGATATGTATCACATTGGTTCGAAATTGTAGGTGTTGATCTGTTAGTGATTTTTTTGAATATGTCACTGTTCTAATGAAGTTTTAGAACGACTTTTAAAATTGTTACAATTTTGGTGTAATTATGTTGGGAAATGGAAGAACGTAAAGCGGAAGAATGCTCGAAGGAATAAAAAAGGATGAAACAAGCAGCATGTATTTATTTATTTTTTATTTATTTATTTATTTTACGTCAAAGAAACAGTTAAAGTTGTGTATGACGTGCTATGGGGAGAAGTGAATTCTGTGCACATTTTCAAAATTCTGTGATCCCTACACTAAGACATATACTACTTGAATTTTGAATGAAAAAAATTGTAATTTGTAATCTTTCATAATTATTCATTGTAAATAAAGAAATCGTAAATGTTTCTACAAGTTACATTCGCAATACCCGTATCTTGAAGTATATCTAATCTTAAGAACAAATAAAATAATGACCATTTATTTCATATCGTTTTATTTACAGTAAATAAGTACATTTTGAAGCAGAAAATTGGTCAACTGCTCTTTAATGATCCTCCTTGTCTGCATTTACGTTTCAATAAGTACTGCATATTTTTTGACCATGACTTCTATTAATTCAATACCATAAACACAGTGCCTCTTCCAAGTATATTTTCAGTTTTTATATGTATGTATCTGTTAACAATATTTCTTACTGTGGACGAAACGTTTGTCTGGAAAACGTACATTATTTTACAACACTTTGCCAGATGACATTAAACGATTAAATTCGATAGAAAAGTTTAAATACAAAGTGAAATCGTTTCTGCTGCATAATTATTTCTATACAATTAGAGACCATACTGAGCATCACAAGGAAAGTAACATTTATTTTAACAGTGATATTTAATGTATTATTTACCATTGGACTGTATAATTCTAAGCAATATGTAACAAGTATTATATCGCAGCTTCTGTGTCAATGACCCCCATCTCGATCACTTTTTTCGTCCAGTTTCCCTGATCCATTGAGCAAATGCTGAGATGGCCCCTTGTTTTGCTTCTGGACATAAATGTAACTTCATTATCTGTGCACGTCTTCTAGAATTCAGTGGGAAATATAGTTATTCAAATTATCGTTTCCATGTTGTTGCGACAGGAACTAGTATTATTTCTTGACGAAGGACATCATGGATAAGAGCCCAAAATTTATTGTATATTTATCCTTGAAAATAGATTTTATTACATGGGAGCTTTTTTTTAATTCAAAATTCATGTAGTATATAATTTATTGTAGGGATCACAGAATTTTGAAAATGTGCACAGAATTCACTTCTCCCCATAGCACATCATACGCAGTTTCAACTGTTTTTTGACGTAAAATAAAAAAATATTTAAAAAAACGAAATGCGAAGGGGAGAGGAGTTTCCACGTCTTTCCTTCCCACTGTGCTGCGCTCTGCGTCGCGTCCGGTGCGCGAAACACTGCGCTCTGCGCTGCCTGCGTACAAGGCGTCTCGCGTCACAAGACTGGCCTCCTCGCGCTCGCGGAAAGAAGCTGGCGGGCGCTGTAATTACCACTGGCAGAGGAGAGCTCGTGCGGCGCGAGGGAGATACGGCAGGATCTGTGGCGCTGACAATCGGCGGGCGGGCGGGCGGGCGACGGTCGCGCCGGCAGTTTAGGAAATGGAACGATCAGGATCGCGGAGGCGGCTGGAGAGAGCGCTGCGCCAGTCGCGATGGGCGACACTTGAGGGAATGGGGACGCGAGAAAACACGGGCGGCGGCGGCGGAGGTGATTGTAGACCCTGCACGTGGAGGAATTTTTCACGCGCTGGAGGTGGGGGTGACAACGAGTTGTAATGCATACGTTTACAGTAGAGATTGCTGGCAAGGCCATTCGTTGCCCGGACGGTGAGATGGCAGGAATGGTGGCGTTATCGGATCGTTGGCAAACTCCCTCTAATTTGAGTACTTTCTCTGAGAACGAGTCCGCTCAAAGAGATAGAATGAAAAAAAAAACATTTCTACATTGGTGACGTCTTAGTTTCCAACAAGGAGTCTCCCTGTTACATTGTTGAAATTGAAGTCATCACCATAACCTAAAGTATTCCAACCTTTGTGAACACGTATGCGAGATTTTTGGTGATTAGCTGCAGCTGAGGCAATAGTGTGCACTACTTCTACCAATTTCTCAAAGGTGCACAATATTGAGAAATTCCAAAGCCTTCGCTATGTCTGTGGAAACGGAGACGAGCAGCCGAGTGAAGGATTCTGGCAACGGCTAGCGCTGAGTGGATGGGTCGGCAATTAGACCGAGGAGTACAATGCCCGCGACAATGGCCATGAGAGCCGTGAGCGGCGCCAGCGGCCGGGTCCAAGCGAAGCGGCGAAGGGCGGTAAAAGCGGAGCGCCTGCCTATCTGGGCGGGCGGAGGCGGACGCGCCCGTTAGCTTATCGCGCTTTTAAATGTGCGCAAATTAGGCGCCGCCCCCGCCACGCCCCCGCCGCGCCCCCGCCCCGCCCCCGCGCCTGATGCGACCCTAACGAGAGGCGCCTCTGTCGCGCTGGCTGCGAGGTCGGGACGTCTCCGCCGTTGTTGCCACCTGCGGAGGACCGACGCCTCGTTGCGTCTGGATGGCAGCGCGCCCTCCCCTCCCCTCCCTCCCTCTCGGCGTTTCCGTGAGCAACTGATAAGCGTAGAGTTGTTAAATTGGGGCAATCCAAGTAGGCCGAAAAAATTAACCTCTTAAATTAACGCCTCGTGCGTTAAATATTTTTACCCTCAAAATTGAATGGGTGAAAACCAAGACGGTATAAGTAAAATTTTATAGCTTCTGAGAAAAAAACGTGTTTATATAACGCAATATTTCTTTGCCAATGTAATTTCGTGGTTTTAATGAATAATTGAAATGCTGTGGTTTTAATGATAAAACGAAGCACCTTGACTTAACAGTAATTTTGTTGATTAAATAAACAGTTTTATCAGAATTTATAAAATTTCGCTTCTACTGTTCTGGTTTTCACCCATTCATTGTTTATGTGATACCACAATTTAGGGCTTCTTCCATCTGATGGCCTCGCACTCGACTGATACTGAGAAAGTTCAGTTAAGGCTATTTGGTTGACCTCCTGTTACTATATTTCTTGTTTTCTACTTAATCTCCTTAAACAAAATTGTTCATTTGCACCTTGAAAGGGTTCACATCCATAAATAATTTTGCATTACCAACCCTTTCAAGAGATATTATACATTTTTGTGATTCCTCGGTGTAGGAAGTAGTGTTATTTTCAGTCGGAAAAGAATGCGTGGTTCAATATGGACGTTTATTGAGTACAAGATATTTTTAAGTTATGTAGTTACGTCAATATTACTTCAATAAATTGAACAATGCCATTCTTTGTTACAAAAACCATTTGCAGTGTTGATACTTTTGGAAATAGTATTAGATCAGCAGTAATACTGGGCGACTGCTTTCATATGTGTTCTTGTGTACGTACCTAATTTTTAGTTAGAAGTGACAACAGTGGTATGGTTGTATTTGTAAAAAAAGTAACGGAAAGAAGTGTGTAATTATAACTTCGTTTTTGAGGGAGGACTTGAATATGAGTGAGAATGTCTAAATTCATTAGGGAAATGAGAGGAAAATGTGGAAACAATATTAGTAGAAAGAAGTGAACGCAAATTCCTTTTTAAATGTGTAGGAATTTAGAGGTTCAAGAATGAGAAGTAAGGACGGGCAGATAGATAAGACGTATGATGGAGGGGAGATAAGACGTTAGAAGGAGAGGAGGAAGAAAAGAAAACTTGAGCTAGATTTCTAATTCGAAGCGATATTGGAGTTTGAACAAAAACAATTTCTGCTTGCATCAATATGTCGCTGTTCGGATTAACCGTGAAAGCATGAGCGGAATTTTCTTCTTGCAAGCCAAGGTATGTTTGCCATTGCTTCAGTGGATAGAAATTCCCATACCCAATGAATAACTGTACAATTACATAGCATTGATTTCTCTAATTTTGTCGGAAAATATCTTAAGTTCTGAGGTGTTCAATAAAAAAATTCGGGCTCAGGAAAGTTTTCATTTCAAGAGTATTGTAACCTTCAGTTCTCTTTTAGTACGTAGGAAACAATTGTGCACACACACGCACACACACGCACACGCACGCACGCGGACGCGCACGCACGCACGCACACACGCATACGCACACCCACATATACACACCCACATATACACACATTGTTATCATTTTCTTTTAACTAATATTGCATTTTCTTCTACCATCTCTCATTTTTCCTAATCGTATCTCACTTTGCTTGTTAATTTTCAAAACAGTTCTTCACATCACTTTCCTCGTTAACAATTCTATTATCCTAACCTCAGTTTGTAGTATTAAAAGTTGGATATCTTGGCCTGAAGACGTGAAAAAAAGATAAACCCTGTATACACAAATGGGAATTGAAACATGCCTTTTTAGCTCTTTTTTCACAAACTACCTTTAGAAAAACCGATTCCTAAGCGATTTTCTAGTTTCCTGTTAGCCTATCGTTTACATTACGATAAAATAATATCAAATTAAAAGACTCCTCTCTTCATAACATATTTACACTTACATTAAAATGACTTGTCATGTAAATGTATTTACATAAATTTCCCTTCAATAATTACGACGAATCATTGAAAACAATTAAATGTTACCAGGTCAGACTGTAATAGCTCAGATGTAGGACGTTGCCTAATTCCTTAGTTGCGACGCCATCAGGGCGATAACAGCGAACCAGAAAAAGCACTGCGGCGACTGTCGACGCCCGGCGTCGTTCGTCTGTCTTGCTCGCAGAAGGCGCCACCCCGCTGATGGCCTTTTTACTGCCCCGTGCGCTTTGCAGCGTCGCGTCCCCGCCGCTTGATGTCGCGGGCGCTTGGGCGGTATCTGGCGAGCTGCAAGAGTGATGACAAAATAATGGCTTCATAAACTCGCGAAAGTAATGCTGCTGCTAATTCGTGTGTAGATGTCTTGTTCGCGAACGATGAGCGAGATGGATGTTCCCGTACGTTTGCGCCGCGCCATGTGTTGCTTACATTGTGTTTATTTGAGAGCTCTAGAAGCATTTTCCCTCCTCTGGAGCGCGACGATCTGTGTAGGTGTTTTCTTGTGAAATGTGCGGTTCTTGGGAAATGTGCGGTTCTTGGGAAATGTGCGGTGTTTGGTATCTCATACTGTCGTATGTCACGTGTGATTCATCATCCAATCCACAATTGTTCGTCTTTCAGCAAAATGCACACGTCATTTACATTTGCATCAATATCTCACCTGAGCAAGGCATTGAAAAACCAATTAAACCGTGGCTTGCATACGATAGAGGGAGAATACGTGCTCACTCTTGTCATCAGAAGCGTTGTGTTTGCAGGAATATATAATATTTATCATTCAATGTTTTCGTTAATCTAATGAAATTTTAGAAATTTTCGTTTTAATGTTTGTTTTATTATTGCCTTGTTGAAAGTTTCGGCAAGAAACAGAGAGAACATCATATAAAACAAATTTACACTTCTCAACTCTATACAATGATAGAAATAGAAAATACTTCATATTGCGTATTTTTTTTGCCCTTTACTTTATTTCTTTGAAATTTAGCGAAGACCAATTTGAACCGCTAACGGCACACTACACGCTAATGACAATCCACATCGCTTCCCCACCGGGAAGGGGAAACGTTTAATGGTTTTCTTCTTCTTCTTGTTCTTGGCGAGTAATTTTTCGCTCGCTCATCTGTTCCATAAACGCGAGCGCGCGGAGGAGGTCACACTCTTTTAGGGCGGGCGCGGGCGTAAAAGCGCAGTAAAAAGGTGCGCGCGCGGAAAATAGACTCGGCCAGAACGACTTCGGAGGGCGCATAATTAACGGTGACTTCCCGCCTCTCCCGCCCCGCCGCCCCCCACCCCCCCCCCCCCCCCCCCCCCCCCCCGCCACCCCACCTCCCCGCCCCGCACCTCCCGCCCCACACCTCCCGCCCACCACCTCCCCGCCACCTCCCCACCCCCGCCCCCCCCCGCCTCCCCGCCCCACCTCCCCCCGCCCCGCACCTCCCCTCCCCGCACCACCTCTGCCCGCCCCCCCAAGCAGCACGTGCGATGTCACGAAGCTCCGCTCCCGTCGACGGCCCAGCCACCCCCGCCGAGGACCTGGCGCTTGGGCATGCAGCTCTACTTACGACAGGTTGTCGCAGACATAAAGTAATGTGTATCGAAATAGGAACTATTTGTTTCGCATTATAAATTATAAGAACACCTCTACTTCGGAACAGGTTTGCTTATTTTTAAAACGAATAGAGGTCTCCTTACAAGGACTTTCACAAGAAGTACCAAAAATCACTTCGCTCGAGCATCTACAGACGGTGAATCCCAAACGGTCTACTTTGCAACAAAAATATTTTTAAAACAACTTAAGAATGTCCTAAGACTTGTTTAATAGAGCCTGAAGTAATTGTAGTAAATTATTTTCTGCCCTGTACGATAATGTTTTGAACTAAAACGTGTATTTCGTTAAAGAAAATGCACACGAAACCTTTTAGTGAACCTTGGAATGAGTGTGCTTCTGAGCACATCCATTTCAGTTTACAATTTCTTGTACCACATTCCACAACCTATTATTTAATGTCCAAAGTTCCCAAATATACTTTTGGGGAGAATAATCAAACCGTATGGTTTTCTCATAAAATTATAAACCGACACTCATTATGCATTAAAAGCTTCAGTTTCTCGCTGCGACGATTCACACATTTCTGCCTTCCATATTCGGTCGTTTAAACCATTTATATCCACTGAATGTCCTCCGACATCCGCACTATATTTTTCCTGACTCATATTTTATGAATTATCTGCTCGAAATTGATGAGTTTAATTTCAAAGAGATGTGTCTTCGAGAAATACAATTTTTCAGGAAAGGTAAAGTTTCTACATTCAACCTTGTAGTTAAAGATAGGATTCAATATTTACCGGATATCGCTTATTCCGGGAAACTACTTATTACATTTTATAAGACAATATTTGGCAGCATGACGGAAAAGCATCTGAAAAATATGCTGCTACGTAAGACTATAAAACTGATAGAAATATTGATACGGTTCTTGGGAAGTAAGCTGTTGAAATTTGATCGGCGACTCGTATCCTCCCATTACTCCGTTCGAGTCGCCCCCTTCATACGTTCCTGACCGTAATCGCGTGCCGTCGCAGATCGCCCGGTGGCCACGAGCGCGCGTGGCGGGCAGTGGTCGGCTTGCCATTCCCCACTTAACGGCGTTGCGTCGGCGAGGACAGTGGCGAGGCGCGTGGCGCGAGCGGCCGTGGCGAAGCGTCGGACCGCGCCTCCGCAGCCCACATTAACAATGGACGAGCGCAGCGCGCAGCGGTGGACGGCTGGCGGGGGACATCGGACAGCCTACACCTCCACCTTTGCACTCTCGCCTCCGACGCTCCTACCCTCTTTCCCGCACCCGCCCCTCCACACTGCTTCCGTACCTGGTCGGTGATGAGACCGCGGCTCGAACTTTGCCATCGACACCATAGACACTATGGTCACCATGGGCACTATGGTCACCATGGGCACTACGGTCACCATGGACACTATGGTCACCATGGACACTACGGTCACCATGGACGCTATGGTCACCATGGACGCTATGGTCACCATGGACGCTATGGTCACCATGGACGCTATGGTCACCATGGACGCTATGGTCACCATGGACGCTATGGTCACCATGGTATGGTCACCATGGACGCTATGGTCACCATGTGGACCATGGACTATGGTCACCGTGGACGCTATGGTCACCATGGACCATGGACGCTATGGTCACCATGGACGCTATGGTCACCATGGACGCTATGGTCACCATGGACGCTATGGTCACCATGGACGCTATGGTCACCATGGACGCTATGGTCACCATGGACGCTATGGTCACCATGGACGCTATGGTCACCATGGACCACTATGGTCACCATGGACGCTATGGTCACCATGGACGCTATGGTCACCATGGACACTATGGTCACCATGGACACTATGGTCACCATGGACACTATGGTCACCATGGACACTATGGTCACCATGGACACTATGGTCACCATGGACACTATGGTCACCATGGACACTATGGTCACCATGGGCGCTATGGTGACCATGGGCGCTATGGTGACCATGGGCGCTATGGTGACCATAGACGCTATGGTCACCATGGACGCTATGGTCACCATGGACGCTATGGTCACCATGGACACTATGGTCACCATGGACACTATGGTCACCATGGATGCCATGGTCACCATGGATGCCATGGTCATCATGGTCACTAGAGACACCATGGACACCATCATCACCAACTTCATCGTCACTATTACCATCGCCACCGCGACTCCGTCACTCCATATTCCAGCCCCCACCCTCACTATGGTGACCTCTGTCACCATCGTCGAGCTCGCCACTACTGCCCTCGGAGTGGCCCACCGCCGCCGCAGTATCTCCCCTCCGCACTGCCTGGGTCTCGAAGCCCGGACCCTGGACCGCAAACGAGCGTCGTTCAATCCGCGTCCGCTCGTTGCCTCGATCTGCGCTCACCGGCGCGCGGAGCTGCGCGTCGCATCGGGGCGCTGATGACGCCATAAATTGAGGTGGCTGGCCGTTTCAGCGCGCGGCCTTTGATGAGCAATTGAGGTTTGGAGCAGTCGCGCTTCCGAAATGACGGCCAAGATGAGACTCGTAGTTCAAGTTCAGCGCCATTAAGCGTCATACAACATCGAAGATTAGGGTTTGCCCTTTCTTCACGGATCTGATCCCAGGAATTTCTTAGTCATTCTTTGGGTTTATTCACTTTTAGTCATTCAATTGGCAGTGTGTAACCAAAAGTATATCGTCGACGTAACGTTTGCCAAATAGAAGCGTCTACTGCACCTACATTGTAATATGATTGTTGATTAGAATTGGAGTAAGGTTATATCACTCCATTACCTAAAGCATCACTCATAATTTCATAACAAAAACTTCCTAAAGCCAGTACGTGCTCCCAACCTTAATAAACGTTCTGTTAAGGGATTAATTATAGAGAAATAAGTTAAAAGATGACCCTATAGCTTATTACTACACCTTGTGGTACAGTATAAAGAAAAAATTGTATATATTATGTAACTTTGTGAAGTCTGCGATTACGTGTGATAAACACTTTTGGAAATATAGTCTTACATCAAGTGAAAAAAAGATACCATACTAAGTCATAATTAGCAGAGCATTAATTTTATTAAATTAAAAATTGAGATAAATCATTTAAAAACTCTTTATTTATATTTTGAAAAATCCCTTCAATTGTTTGATTTGATAATTTTTGTTTTTCCTTTGCGAGAGTATTTTCAACATGTAATATGTCTAATACGCTACAATACTTACTATGTAATTTATAGAATTGTGAAAATCCATGAGCTATTTGATATTACAAGGACTCAGAAATGGTCTTGGTGTGAACTGTGAATCATCGCTTTGTGTCCTCTTAAAAATATTCATTAGTACCGATATTGAGGATGACTGAAAACAATTGATTTAAGAATATTACTTTGAGTAAATTTGTTTCAAATGGAAATATTACAATTTCACGTTAATGTGGTTTACTTCGCAGTTTTCATTTTCTCCTGGTCTACCTGTATTGGTTTACTTCGCGTTCCGAGGGTAAGTTTCTATTACATATTCATCATAACGATTGTTACATAAATTAGAACTTCAAAATAACTGAATCTCAGATCAACAAAAAAATATCGGCATTACTAATAAAAATGAATTTTTCAAATGCATATTAAAATGTAAGAAAACACTTTTCGATATTGATGTGTTTTTTTAAAAATATTTCATGTGTACTCCCAAAGGATAATATATCAAATTAAAAAATGTTATGCACATATTTTTTTGTAAATCATATATTTTATCAACACAACTATTTTTTGTTAAAATATTGCGTTTCTTTTTGTGATTTTGATATAGATACTTTAGTTACATTTGTATCCTTATTTATGTTTAAAATATTGTGAAAGACTAAAGAACAGCACTAAGAACCTATGCTATTGTCATAAATATCGTCATATTTTTCACAATGTATACCTTTTATATATTCTTGTTAATATATTTTTTGCGTTGACGAGAAATATCTAATGAATATTTTTCAGCATCAGTCATGCTCAGAAAGAAAATAAGCCAAATGAAGAGATTTTTCGCAGAAATCCAATAAGCGCCACGAGATAGAGCTGAGCCCCACCCCTTCCTCATGCTCTTGCGGTTTTTAGCCTTCTAAAAATTTCCTCGACCCAATAGTCAGCTGCTGATAAAGTGCGAGATCAATTTAAAGCAGAAAATTAGGCCTGACGCGTAGAATTTTCCACCGCAAACTTCTCAACCCCTCTTTCCTTTCTTCTCTTTTTGCAACAAAAAGACGGGGAGGAAAAGGGTCTCCGCGTCTAAATATCTACGTGCGCGGTGCGTGCTGATAGCGGGTGGGGGTGGGGGTGGGGGAGGATGGGAGTGTGTGGGCGAGGGCTCGTGCGCAACGCCTTAAAGCCGCACTTAGCCCGGTCAAAAAGTTGTTTTCGGGAAAAAGTATTTACATAATGCACTCGGTATTGAATATGCATTAAACGGCCCTGGGTGGGAGGGCGGAGCAGGCGGCGGTGGCGAGGGGGTGGGTGGGGTGGGCTGAGAGCGCGGATGGGGGCGTGAACGTCACTGCACGAGGCTGCGAGATGGCCGGGAATATCGGGGAAAAGTTAGGCGGAGTCTTAGACGGACCGTGTTGGATGGTGTGGAATGAGATTATGGGAACCGGGGGGTGGTGGATGGGGAAGTGGGGTATGGGGTGATAATAGAGGCTGAGTGTAAAACGGGTGTTATGATAGATTAGATGTATGAGAGTAGTTGGGAGAAAGTGGGGGAGTTTCATCTTTAAAAGGTGTATGTGTACGTGGATAAGGATATGTGCAGAAGAAAGATGGAGTGAAAGTAGCGTTGAAATGGCAATCGACAAATAGCTGCAGATGAAAAACGAGAAGGGATAAACGGTTCATAATATTCTGGTTCGAAATCGCGATATTCGTTCGTAGGCAATGGATAACTTCGACAGGAGAGTAGTAGATAGGCGCATGGTTCGTAGCGGTGGCCGAAAACGGTGTGGCAATGCAGGGCAAAATTTGTGTGTGAGAGAGAGAGAGATCGGGTACAGCTGGTATCGAGAGAACTGTTACTGCTCTAGAGAATGGAATGGCGGGAGTATCGAAGAACAGTTACGGAGTGCCCCACGCGGTCCGTTTCAAAGGGGGTGACGGGGTGAGGAGATAGCGGCAATGGGACAGAAATTTGCGTTTCATCTCGCCTCGATGGTGCGTGGAGAAACACGGCGAGGCCGGAATGGGGATAAAGGAGAGTTTCGATGGGAGTAGTGGACAGAAAATTGCTTGTATGGCTGAAGCAGGTTGTGCAGTTGAAATGGAACGGCAAGCAAAGCGGCTTGACTGGGAGAGAGTGATAGAATGAGCACAGTACTCTCTGCAGAACCTTTGCCGTAAAACTTATTTTTCTCATTTTATTTCAAAACGACACGTTAATTTGTTTCTTATTAGATGACATTATCTTCAGAATATTTTAAATATATTACATATCACTGAAGTCTTGTCGAAATTAACCCTTAAAATTTCAAAATGAATTAAAAATTGTTCTCGCTACGACTATTTAATGATATTTTCTTACTATTTGTCCAACATGACTCTTTATTTGTGTAATAATTGTTCTTTGCATATCTGAATGCTACGAGAATCCTAATTAAAATTGATGAACTGAACTTCGGAAATTCCCATGTGTTTTTTTATTTATTTATTTTTGAAAGAAACATATTTATTGCCTACATATTCAATAAATATTGATTAAAGCGGTGTCGACAAATCGATTAAATATAAACTGATTTTTTGTCTTAGCGAAGTGCGGTAAAACAAAGTGTTATATTTCATTCAAATTTATTTTCTTCAAATAACATAACGTGACGAACATTCTCTCCCCAAATTCTAATTCATCACTGTGTTTTGTTTTTTCAAGACGAATGTGTTGCAAAATTATCTTTAAAAATTAATATTCAAAGAAAAACCTTACAAATTCCACGTTAGTACAATTTTACTCTCTAAATAAACCATTATAAAGAAAAAATATTTCAAATTTTTAACGAATAGTGAAAAGCGCCGTGAAGTTTTGTTTCAGTTTGTTGTTTTCCTTTGGAAGATACATACATAGTTCAGTTAAAATTTCACTCTACATATGTTTGTTGACTTATTAACTAAACTCAAATTAAGCTTAGAACTAGCATTGAGGTTTGGGAAACCTAATGGTCACCTCTAATTCGGAAAATTGCTTTAGGAATATGTGGAAAGGATACTTATTTCTGATTCTTGTGGAATAGATTGGGTTTTTAAGTAGTCTCAATCCGATTTAATTTGGTATCTGCATTAGGTTGGAGTAGTATTGGGTAGATAGGTATATGATGTGTTGGGTTATGGGTTAGAGATTTAATTCTGTTTTGAGCTGTGTGTTAGATACGAACCATGATGCTTTAGTAATTGTGTTTAGGAATTTATTTTGACTAACATGGATTTTTTAATCATTGGTTTTTGCATTTCTCCATATTGGACATACGTTTAGTAGAAGGGGTCTAACTATTGTGTAAATTGTGAGTGCTTTTCATATGGTAAGTGGCTGATTCTAATAATTATTGGTTTTAATTGTAGTAGTTTGTTTTAACCTGTATTACTGTATTTTCAAAGTGACGTTTCAGTTTAGTTTGGTGTCGATGTTTAGGCATAAGTATTGCATTGGCTTGTTTGATGGGTACATACGTCGTGAAGAAGTCGCTTTCCACGCCCTGCCTTAGTGCAGACCATTATAGATTACGCAATACTGACAGAAATCCTTAATTTTCTATGAGAGCTATGAGTTGATCATAAGGATGTGTAGGATGACATTGGAAAACAAAGATGTCGAAGAAATGGTAGTAGACTAATAACATTTTAACAGGAATATACCGTGCCTTGAGAAAATGTAATAAGCTGAACTTCAGTATGACTACTTACGGGTTAAAACCGGGCTAGAGAATCCACCGTTAGGAAACTCCTCTGGGACGCACTTCAGAGGCGGGGGTACGACGCAGTTTTCATCAACTTGTGTGGGCGCAAGACGAGAGTGTCGGGCAACCGCACAGGGATGATAGCGCTACCACGGCTGCCGTCCCCACTGCCGTCGCCTCCGCCGTCTGCACCGTCCGCGTCGTCGTGAACCTCGCCATCCCGCCCCCACCTCGATCCACCCCCGCCTCGACCCCGCCTCCGCATCCACTCCGCCCCCGCCTCCACCTCCACACTGCCTCCACCTTCACCCCCGCCTCCGCCTCCACCCCGCCTCCACCCCGCCTCCGCCGCCACCCTGCCTCGGCCTCCACTCCCTCCACCTCCACCCCCGCCTTCACCGCCTCCTCCTTCGCTTCCGCCTCGCCCCCGCTTTCGCCCGCGCCTTCGCTTCTGCCAGCGCCACCCCCTCAATCCACCCCCGCGTCCACCCCCGCATCCACCCCGCCTCCACCCCGCCTCTATCCGCCCCGCCTCCACCCCTCCTCCGCCCCCCCCCCCGCCCCCACCTTCACCACCGCCTCCTCCCCTGCCACTGCCCCCTCCTCCGCTTCCGCCCCGTCCCCGCCTTCGCCTCTGCCAGCGCCTCCATCCCCGTCACCGCACCGCCACCGCCTGTGCCCGCGCCTACACCCTCACTCCTGCCTCCGCCAGCGCCACCACCTCCGTAACCTCCACCCCAAATCTTAACCATTGCCTCCACCTTCATTACTTCCGTCACAACTCCCACCGCCTCCGCCTTTCCCGCTGGGGAGAAAGCGATGCGAACGCCTCCCACGAATGGGTCACAAAGCTGCCAGGCAGAATTCATGAAGAGCCCAAAGAGGAGGCGTGGCTCCATCACGGGCTTCCGAACTCCGCCTGCGCGGCCACTCGCGTTTTGCATATGTATATTACTTCTAAAAGCTTAGTTACTGCGGACAGTTTATTAAAGGGAAACTGCGCGCCACAAAGTAGTAAAGAGCGCACTTTCCTTTAAAATGTCATCTTCTGTTCATAAAAAGTGAAACATTGTTGAGAATATTTAAGGTTTTGCGTATATTGTTTCCTCCTTTGCTAATACGTCTTTATTCAGTTATGTTTATTGTTTGTTGGAATTGTCAATAAGCTTTTGAATTTCACTCTAAGCATGTAAGACCGAATTCATGGAAGAACAATGCATAAAATGCTTAGGAAAGGCTTTCTGTTTGTCAGTGTTTAGGATTGAATCAGAAGGTCGCCTCGAGTCGTCCGGCCATAACGCCACCTGTATGCGTTGCGGATTGAGTTTTATAGAAAAAACAACAACCAAAACAACAACACATTTGAGGTACAACGTTGAATGGAATGACTCTGCCTTTTTATGTTTCTCAAAAGTACTCTGTCCAAAAATTCCAGCGGTTTTGTTTATTTTCTTGAACGTACTTAACATACAAACACAGATGCATACATAAGTACTCGTACCCACACTTTCTTCATAAACACGTACATACACGCACATAAAATACAAATACACACTATAAGCATATCAATTACACACATTCATTTTATAGATTAAGAGATAAATTTACTCTAATAATAAACTAGTAATAATAAATAATCTACTAATAAACTACTACTGATAATACAATAATAATAGAATAATAATCATACAATAATAGTATAAAATAAATAGTACATTAATAATACTTTAATAATAATACAACTATATTAATATACTACATAATAAATAATGATTAGTAAGAAAAAAAATAAAAGGAAGTGCAAACCACAGCAACAGAACTATTGCATCACCAGCATGTACGCATATATTATGTGCGTGGAGCGTATAGGCATGACGCTTGTGCGCTTGGCAGCGCGAGGCGCCGCGTGCGGCGCCGCTTGAAATCCGCGCCGCGTCCCGCAGCGCCGGCGCGGGGGGAGGGGGGCGCGGCTTGCGGCAAACACCTGTCCGTTCCTCCGGGGGCGGCGGCTTATGAGACGTGACGGGCGGTGGCGGCGGCGGCGCTGGCAGTCACCGGAAGAATGGCCGTAATTGTGGCGCGGCGGGCCCCGCCCCCGCCCCCGCTTCGCGCACAATGCTCCCAATTACTCGCGTGTCTGGACGCGTGCTTCCCGGCCTCGCGCGCGATAAGCGCGGATTAATGCGTCACGTCCGTCTCTGCCAGCCGCGCGCCCCGATGACTCGCCCGCGCCCCCCGGCAGGGGGCGCTCGGGTGCGGCCACCCTCATCTAGGGTGCGACTTTCTACACTAGTCAGATAGCTAGGTCGAATTCAGACTGCGTCATGAGAATAAGTGTCTGCTTCGATCGAAAGTTTTCTGGTGTTTCGTCAATCAATACAAGATGTACGCCCGAGCAGCAGCCAAAGAACTTGACCGTGGACCGCCCGTGATCTTTCCATCCCCACCCTTGTCTTTTCTCCCCTTCATTTTCATTGCTACAGATGTCAAGAGGCCAGTCGAGAGCTTAGAGCTTCTCCCGCATAGAGTTGTGACACTTGGGGGAAATACCTGAGGGGGTTATACGCACACCTTCGTGTTGGTTGGCGTGGGATCTCACATCTTGCGTGGAAGGAACTTACCTACCGGAATAAACACCTACCGGAATAAACACTCACTACACTAACGGGACTAATGGCCGTAACAGTTGACGTGCCCGGAAGCAATCAATCAATTCACCTCACCCTTCTCGGCCACTTCAGCTATGCACGCACTGGGTCGGTACGGCACGGACGGAACGGGACGAAACGGGACGGGTCGGGTCGGGTCGGGTCGGGTCGGGTCGGGTCGGGTCGGGACGGGTCGGGTCGGGTCGGGTCGGGTCGGGTCGGGTCGGGGCGGGGCGGGGCGGGGCGGGTCGGGTCGGGTCGGGTCGGATCAGGTCGGGTCGGATCAGGTCGCGTGCACTAAACGGAAGGGACGACCGGATTGGACGGGGCGGAGCAGACTCTTCAAACAGCTTTGCAGTCAGTTTGGCTCCTTACTTCGTATCTTTCATTGTGCCCGACGGCTTCATGATGTGAAATTAACAAGAAATCGCTCTGTGTTCATTTTTAATAGCGGAATAAGAAAATGAGTCGAGGAATCGAAGAAGTCGAGCTCTTAAGGGAAACGATGTAATCGATTAAAAAAATCCCGTCCGTCCGTGACTTCCCGAACTTGTGCGTGCTAGGTAAGAACACATCACAGAACTGTAAGTTTCTGTGATTATACGTGTGAAGTTGGTTATGAAATCGTTTCTCTTGGAAACGATGAGCGTTTTTCACTTTGACCAAACGATTTGTTTTCCATTATCCATGCATTCGTGTTACTTTCATTCTCTCATTTGTCATTTCTCGGCTTTTCAATGGCGCACATGTTCTCTGTAGGTTCATACGCCTTTTTCGAACATTCTAATCTCAAGTTGCCCCTGGAGTTCGTCTCTTTATCTTCCTCATACTCTTCGTTGCAAACTATTCTCCCGCTCCCTCTCTTCATCCCCATACTCTCTCTCTCTCTCTCTCTCTCTCTCTCTCTCTAGGATTCAGTTCCCTCAGTGCCCTCTTGACCTCCTCCCTCACTCACAGTACAAATTTCTTCCTCCCTTTTTTTCCTGTTTCTTACCTCCTTGATATATGTGCATGTCTTTTCTTCCTCTACCTTTTTCTACTATCATGCTTCTTCTACTGTGATATGCATTCTCTTACTCTTGCCACTTACCACTATATCACTTTGGTAATCATTCAGTTTTTTTTTGCCAAACCCCATTTTCTTTCATTTCAATCCTTTATTTTTCGTTGCTTTTATTGACTTATTATCTTATATATCTATATATGACTATCTTATTTTTTTTCTTTTTTGCAGCGACCTGTCGTTACATTTTTACCCATGTGTTGTTATTCGTTTACTATCACATTTTAGGTCTTAACTTACTGAAACGTCTGTACAATGTTGGCTTCCTCTCCCAGCCCGTCTCGCCATGTTACACCTCGTCCGCCGCCTCCTCCAGCCCATTCCCGCGAGCGCCCCCTCGTCCACCCCCACCCCCCTACCGCCCTGTGACCTCCGGCGCCCTAGGGCGGCGCCGCAGGGCGCGTTCACTCACGTTTATGCACACACGCACGCACGCAGGCGCCCCGGCGCCCGGCACACATGCACGCACTCGATCACCGTCAGCCGCCACCCCGCCCCGCCCCCGCCCTCGCTCACGCGTACGCGTACGCGCGCCGCACGCCCCGCCGCCGGCGTGTGTGCACGCGTGCGCAAGGCGCCGTGGCGGCGTTCACTCACAGCGCGGCGCTGGGCGGCCTGCGCTCGCCGCGAGGCCAAGGCTTCCGACGCGGGTTACTTTCTCGCTGCGGAGTAGGGAGAAAGTCATTAATGCTACGAAAAAACCGTGAACTTTCGACAAAAAATTCATGTTATCGGGCCGTGATAACAAAAATCCAGTTGCTAAATTTAAAAGAAAAATCCCTCTACCACGTGGTGTAGATATTCTATTTTTTTCAACACGTGTCAACAATGTTTATTTGCATACTTTGCATAGAACAGGAACATTTACACCTTGACATACTTATTTTGTATATAGACTTGCGTATCGTGGTCGTTCGGGTCTGAAATTATCTCGATTACGAAAACTGATAATCCGTAGTTTATTTGATAAGGATCGAGTACAAATATTTGGCAAAGAATTGTGTACACTGTCAACATACAAATTACATAAAAAATAAAAATGTCCCGATTAACCGAGGCTGTCATTAGGAAAACAACAAAACCCATTTTTGATAAACTTTGGTTAAGAATAGAATTACATCCGTGCATTGAACTTACCACAACATCATTTTTATAACAGATAAGGGCCTAGTTATCTTAAACAAAAACAAGAAATTTTTCAGCCTCTAGCACTAAAATGGTTAATTTTACCACAAAATCTTGTAGGAACTTGTTTATAGCAATTTTTTCTACTTTAGTTTTGTATAGAACATAATTTTCCGTGGGATAGATAGTTTCGGAGATACATGCAAAAAACTTCAAAAAAGCACATTCCAACGACCACCCTACCCCCGGCTCACCCCCCACACAACAGCATTTTAGTATGTTATGCAATAGGTACCACCAAACGATCATGACAAGTTTCAAAACTCCGGGATTTTTTTCTTCAATCGCCATATTTTGGTCTAATTTGACTGGGCTTGAAGGGAGTGTTCGAGGACTAAGCGCAGAGGCGTAGGTGCAGATGAAGTGCGTTGTTTCATTTTAGCTGCTGAGGTGGCCAAAGAATGCATGCAGAAACGTTACGTCTGCGTCAGAAAAAATAGTTTAGAAAGAGTTTGATAGATTAGTATGAACTTACCTCATTATGGCAGGTGTTTTTCCTACCAAAATATTTACATCGTAACTGAATGTTTCAATTTATTGATACATCAGTTCTGTGGCTCCAGAAATATCACTTTGAAAACCATGTTTTCGGTGTTACTTCTTCGTTAAAGTACCCATGACAATATAATTTTTGAATTTGGCAGAAACGGCAAATGAAAGGATTACTTTTGATAATACGATCAGTTTACAGATACATACTCATACAGATACTAATGCAATTTCAGAAGATAGTGCAAGTCTGGAATATCCTCGAGTATCTGAAGAGGCTTACAATATCATTACTTTCCTACAGACTACAAGAGCGACGTTCGTTTGATGAATGATCATGTGAGATCCGTAGGATGTACATGTATACACACATACACGCGCAAACAAACAAATGTGCTGGGCATTTTTAGTTCGCATGTGCTTCAAATATGGGAACAGGACAGTCCTAACGCAACATTTTGCGTTTCCAAATCGCCGTGTGCCGCGCCGCACCTTCCTGCATTGCAGTTGACGCTTGAGAAGGGTTTTTGACGCTCTCCTCCTGCTCGCTTTGAACGAGAGACACTAATACAAACTTCAACGAAGACCGCGCCGCCCCGCACCGCCCTGCCAATTGGGGTAGTTTTAGTTTCGTCTACCTACCGCGGGGGCGCTGTCAAGTTTGGTCAGTCGGTCGCCTCGGTGAACGAAAATCATCGTATTGCGGGAACTCGTGCCGTCGGCAATCGAATCCGCGGTGTCGCGGTTCCGCGACTCGTGCGCTTGACGGAACAGCTGTATTTTTCGCCCGTCTGCGCTTCAGCGTCGCGGTAAAAAGAGTCGAATGCGCTCTTTCCTGCATTGGAGAGCAGAGGTTTTATGAAACATACAAAACAATGCCGCAAAATGACTGGAATGTTATGAGATTTTCGTTCGCGCGGTCGAGAAAAATTACATTTCGAGGAACCGAGAGAAAGTGCTGCGGAGAATGGAACCGCCACGAAGGATGAGGAAGTGAAGAGCGGACGGGCATGCGAAATGAATGCGTTTTAAGGAGAAAGATCTATCAAATCATCGAACGCTATTGAAGTGGAAAAGCATGCCACCGAGTGCTCGTAAATAGGTGAAAATGTTATTAAAGAGTGAGAGCATTGTGATATTCTCCGTCGCTAGTCGCGGACGCTCCAAGCAGGAAGAAGAAGATTAAAAAGTAAGAAAAGCACGTCGACGTGGAGTAAGTGGAAGTAAGTAGCTATAAAGTGCGTGCGCTGGTAGATAAACAAGGCGAGAGAACCACCTTGAGAGGGGATATTTCTCTGTCTGTCTGTCTCTCTCTCTCTCTCTCTCTCTCTCTCTCTCTCTCTCTCTCTCTATCTATCTCCCGGCGCTTTGTTTTGTCCCTTATTTCTTGCTCCCTCATCTCCCGCTTGCTTTCTCTCCCCTTTCTCATTCTCTTTTGCTTCCCTCTCTCGCACTTTCCCTCCGCTCACTCTATTTCTCTCCCCTCTCTGGCTATCTTTTCCTCTCCTCCGCCCTCTCGATCTTTCTTCCTTCCCTTTTCCGCACCCTCCCGCTCTCCCTCCCACTCCTCTCTCTCTCTCTCTCTCTCTCTCTCTCTCTCTCTCTCTCTCCTGTAGGATATACTAGAGTATTGTAGCTTTAGGGTAACACCTTGCAATGACAGTCCCGCCGATCTTCGCCACAACGCGAAGTCAGGATGGAAATGAAGGGTCGCATGAGGACTACGGCCCTTCCTTCTGCTCCAGTACTTCCACGGAATTGGGCATAGAAAATCACTTGGAGCAGCCAGTCTCTACTAAACTCAGACAAACATCTTTAAACACAGCCTACTTAGGTAGTTTCGAAAATTCACTTTCTTCGAAACTAGAACCCATCATCTTTCGAATTGACTCCCAAATTCCCGCGCTAAATTCCCGAGCAAAATTCTATGCGCAATGAGCGTGAGCAGCGAACAGCGCGTGGCGAGCGCTGCAGCAAAGGAGGAGAGCGCGGGGCGGGGCGGCGGAGGGGTAATGAATTGTGCCCCGCGGGAAGCACCGCGGAATAAATCGCACGCAAATAAAATTGGCTGCCGCCGCCGCAGATAAGGAAACGCGCCGCGGCGGCCCAAAGCGGCTCCAAAGCGGATTCGAAAGCGCCCCCCTCCCCTCCCCCACCCCGCCGCCCGACCGCCTGCGGGGGATTTGCGCGCCGTTTTTATGCCCTCGTTTTATGTATCGCGCGCTGCCGCGGTCGTAGGACAACGCTTATGTATTTGTTCCTCCGTTGTTGAAATCAAGCGCCAGAAAGTCATTTGTGGGAAAATAGGTGCTTTCTTTGAGGGAGTTCTCTTAAAGTGGTTGTTGCTATGGCTCCTGCTGGACATATTGTTCGGGTTGGAGTGTACGTTAGTGACCTCTTATTTGTATTCATGAGATCTCTTGTTTTATTATGACGTGCTTTCCTTTCTGTTTTCAGTTCGGAAGTTAAGTGGAATTTAATAGCGTTTTTGGTATTGCCCTTGGAGTTACTTTTACATTTTTGACTGTTGCTGTTCTTTTTCATTAAAGTTTGTGTTTTTAACTTTATTAATATATACCACGTTGTACTTAATATATACGTATAAAATTGATTTCGTTTACTGAAACTACTATCTTCTAATAAAGTGAAATTCGTTGGCAGCTGAATGGAATATATTGGTGCGTGGACTTACAGCAGAAGAATCTAGAAGAGAAGCGTGTAAACAGAGAAGGGAAATATAGGAGAGTTAAAATTTCTTGATCTTTCCGTAAGAATTGGATCTAATATTAAGAAAATAGTTCATTGCTTATGGGACTCCATTGAAAACGCTTAAAAAAGCAATAGCTGATGGGTAGGAAATTCATGACTATAGAAAACTGTCAAGGCCTAATTCTAATATTGTACACGCACTGTTCAAGCTCTGGTCGGCGTCCATGGTGAGGTCCTATTTCGCGCGACAGCCACCCGCGCGGCGCGGCGCCAGCGTCGCCTGTTCGGCGCGAGCATCCCGCAGCGAGGCGGCGGAGGTCCGGAAATCTTCAAAGAAAAAGCGACTTTTATTAAAACTACGGCTCCCCGGCGGCGGCGGCGGCGGCGGGCGAGGAGGCGTAGGGGTGGGGGTGAGCTCGGCGAAAGGATGTGCAAGGGCGACGCAGGCCACAGGCGGAGGCAGGAGTGGGGGGCGGGCCGGCGGCGGGGTGGAAGCGGGTGCGAACACAGGCCGGCCGGAGGAGACAGGTGCCGGCCCATCTGGAGCGCGTGGCGTGGGGGGAGGGGGAGGGGCACAAGCGGTGAGGGGGGGTGGAAGGGGGAGCGATGGGATGACCGTGGCGGGGGATGGGCGAGTGGAGGCGGGGAAGGGCCTAGCAGAGGTGGGGGAGGTGTACCAGAGGCGGAGAGGTGGGGCAGAGCTGGGAGGAGATGCTGTGGTGGTGGAGTGGCAATGGGTGAGGGTGAGGCTGCGGTGGCGGCTGTGGGGTTGGGAAAGGCGGAGCGAGCGAGGGGAAGGGGGCGTAAATACGTAATGGACAGCGAGCGCGCGAAAGCTCTGTGCGGCGCTCGATAATGAGGCAGCGCGCGGGCCCTGGGTGGGGGAGGGGGGTTGGGGGAGGCACGGAACGCGAGGCGGAAGCCCTGAGGGTCGCCGCGCGGATCCCGCTGCTTCCGCCGCCGTCTCTTCTGCTCTGTCGCGGAGTCGTGCTCCTCACCGCCTTCCGTCGAGGCTGCCGCAGTCTTTGCGTTTTACTGTTTCTTGTTACTCTATAATCACTTCTTGCTCATTCGTTATTATCACCAGATTCGAATATGTAAATGATTTAATTCGAACTTTTACATTTAATTTATCGATTTGGTGTCTTGTTACTTTCATAAATGTATTTCATGACACGTTTAGAATATGATGTTTTATTTGTAGTTTTCCTCGCTCAAGTGTTTGTATCGGAATTATCTTGAACAACAAGTATCTTTATATTAGTTATAGTTTGATCAGACTCCTTTGTGTATGCGTAAATTTATTTTAAAGAGTTAAGTCGTATTGATCGTGTACATGGATTTGTCTTTCTGACTGTCAAGGAGTTTTAGTAAACGTTTGAATGATAGTTGGTAATTATTTTGCTTCACATGCATTTTACGGTGTGTACTTTTCCTCGTCGGCCTTTCTTCGTCACCCAGTGCTCGTCTCTTCACCATTTGCAAACTCTTTCGTGGTACGTGTTATTCCTTGCTTCGCGTGCGACAGCTGAGAATCGCGAATGCTTCTTTCTGGAATGGCTGAATGTGCCCGTTGGGGCGTATTTGCTGGGAGACTCCCTTCGAATGCTGGTTTCGGGGAACTACACTGTCTTTGAAGTTGAAGCCGATGAACAGCGGTTGTAATTTCCCCTGAAAACTATTCATTTCCTTACCTAACCAGTTTCTGAACTTGATAATGGAGGAGATGTAATGATGCAGACCCTTTATTTCTTCGTTGATACATTGTATGCTTCTAATAGTTTTTAAGGAGGTGTCGCCTCATCAAATAGTATTGCTTGCCTATTGACGTATATAGTAATTAGTTTTCTTGTCCATTCATTCTGGCGTTCTAATAGATAGTGAATTGTTGAATTTAATCCGGATATTTTATTTCACATATTTTTGGCACCAGGAACTGTTTGTCCCATATATTGATGCTGGCTTGTTGAAGACATTTCATCCTACAGCACTTTCTACAATTTGGAAGTTAGGCTATAATAATTGTTCTTATATCCTTTTTTATTATAGAGCTAGCTAAAACGTGGAATCCTCTAAGAACAGTTTCGAAGTGATATTTTCTGAAGATACTAGTTAAAGACGAGTACAACTGGTCACTCTAAAACTCTCAACACATTTTCATCAAATTATTTACCATATTACACTTTGTTTACAACTTTTAAACAAACAGTTATGAACAACCTTGAATTACATAATACTGAAATTAATCAAAATGTTAACATATTATATTGGTACGAACAAATTAAATCGCCCCTCCAAGCCATTTTAAGTTGTGTTAACGAAAGAAACATATCCAGCATGAATTTGAATAATCAGTTCGTTTATATTTATAAAAGCGAAAAAACGCGTTATTGAACAACATTATATTCCATCGCCTTAGAGCATCTCTCATGGTCAGAGAAGTATTAAAGACTTTTCTTAGAGTTAGGTAATTTTCTTAATCATGTATATCCATCATACCTCCGGCCTAAATTTCTGATGGAACCCATAGACTCCCTTTACTCCCCATTAATTAATGCCTTCATTATCCTTCTTTCTTTCCTTCTCTCCCCTTTCAACACTTTTGTCGTCTTACCGTGCTCCGGGGGGGGGGGGCGGAAGATCTCCACTTTTATGCGCTGATAGCGCTCCTTCTTGGGGGCGGCAGCGAGGCGTAATTACCAGCGTCGGTGGTGGTGACGACAGCGGTGACCACGGCGAAGGGGAAAAGGAGATGGTGATGACTGATAGGTGTACTTCGTGCAGGGGTACTGACTTGCGAAAAAATGATTCCAAGTACTGGTGCAACTTGAAATGCTTTGAGCATACCTAAGAGCACTGATGCCGTAGTTATGTCACTGTATCGAATTCAATTTCTGTGTAAATAAAAAAAGTTGCAATTTAAATTAATCATTCAACTGTTAAATAGCGGATTCGGTTTAGTATTATTAATAAAATAGATGTAACGTTGTGTAAATATGTGTTGAAATTTTAAAATTATTATATTTAGTTGCAATGGACATCGACAGTAATGGATGGAGATAAAATGAGGTGGAGGAATGCACACGTGGGGTGCGTGTATAAGTAGAGGTGGTGGAGGATACGTTTGTGAATGTCGGGTTAACTCTGGTAGAGAATGACAATGACGACAATGATGACTATGCACGGCGCTTGTTCACCTTCATATAAAATAGGAAAACCGGAAGACAGTGGTTGTAGGTGCACCAAAGGCAGCAGAAAAACATCGTCCTTGGTTTCGACAACGCCTGTGTTGCTATGAGTGGTCATAGTTTCGAAGGCATTCGAATGTATGCAAGAGAATATAGATATGAAACGAGGCAGCATATTGTACATTATTAATTGGTAAAGAAGACGCAGATATTTTTATCGTAGCTTACCAAACCATGTATTATGAATGTTCAAATAGGTAGGGCGCGATGTAACAGTTCTTTTCACGTACTATCGAAGCTATGAACGTTGAGAACATACGCACGGAACAATGCTTCACTTCAAGGTCATCACAATATCAATCCCGCACACTACGTTCAGTGCACAGTGGCTGGAAAAGGCAACACGTATCTTCGTACTAATGTGTCAATCACGTTCGTGTATTCTGGCATACTCTGCTGTTTCTTGCCCGCGTGGCAAGGCACTGTGGAGGGGCGAGGGCTCCGCCTCAACGGCGAAGGGGAGTCGACTGGAACGAGCGGAGCGAAGGGGTTGCTGCGGCGATAAGGCGCTTAATGTGGCGGACGATTGATACTCTGTGCTGCGGTCGCGCCGCCCTTCCTTTGCCCTCCGCCCTCTCTCCGCTCCGCGCCGCGCCGCGCCTGCGTCGCCCACGCTTTCACTGTTCCCCCGCCCTTCCTGCCCCCTCTTTCCCCGCCCCCTCTTTCCCTGCCCCCTTTTTCCCTGTCCCCTCTTTCCCTGCCCCCTCTTTCCCTGTCCCCTCTTTCCCTGTCCCCTCTTTCCCTGTCCCCTCTTTCCCTGTCCCCTCTTTCCCTGTCCCCTCTTTCCCTGTCCCCTCTTTCTCTGCCCCCTCTTTCCCCGCCCCCTCTTTCCGTTCCCCCTCTTTCCCCGCTCTCTTTCCCCGCTCCCTCTTTTCCCGTACCCTCTTTTCCCGTTCTCTCTTTACCCGCCACTCTTTACCTGCTCCCTCTTTACCCGTCCCCTCTTTACCCGCCCTCTCTTTACCCGCCCCCTCTTTACCATCCCCTTCTTTACCATCCCATTCTTTACCCGTTCTTTCTTTTCCCACTCGTTCTTCTCTCGCTCCCTCTTCTCCCCCTCTTCGCTGCTTTCCCACCTCTTCCCTCCTCCGCCCTTCGACTTTCTTCCCTCCGCTCTCTCTCCGCCTTTCCCCGAACCATCCTCTCTGGACTTCATGTCTCCAAAGTTGTTCTCCTCCCTAGTCTTCCCCGCCGCCCCTGCTGCCTCCGCCTGCTCGCCCACGTCGTCTCCCCAACACAGTCTCTCTGGTGCTTCCCCCCTCTTGTGGTTTGCTCTCTTTGTCCTCCTTGCTCTCACTTTTCATTCACCCTCTCTCCGCTCCGCCCCCGCGTCGCCCCAGCGCTCGCCTTCTCCTGACCCATCCTTCCTCGCCTTCACGTCTCCCACACTTCGACCTTCTTCGCCCTCCTCGGCACAGCCTCTCTGCTGCTCCCCCCTCTTCCTCCTTACACCCTTCGTCCTCCTTCTTCTACTCGCCCTGCGTTCTCTGACCACTCCGCCTCCGCCTCGTTTCCAATCTTCCTCCACTGTCCCTGCCAGCATCACCCTCCCCGATCCTCCGCCTTCCACGCCCCCGAGCCCCTCCGCTTGTCGCGAGACGGATCTCCCGGCCTCCGTCCCCGAGACGGGCTGCTGCTGGGAAACCGCGGCGATCATCAAGAAAAGTTCCTTTGCAGGTATTAAACTTGTGGTGCTTTTTCGCATCTCATTTCGTCCGGAAGAGCAGGCATTTGAAACGCATCGTCGATTTCAAACAAGTATTAGGTTTTTTTTTTTTTAATTTCGTTAATTTAATTACTAATTTATTTGTAATTGGAATTAAAAAATTTGATTGCCCGTGCTTTAGTGGGCATCACTGTATATTCACGATTTTTAAAAGGTACTTTTCAAACTTTTAATAAAAGAAAGGTTTTGAAATAAATTATGGATAATTTTTGGGAGTTTCTTCACACTTGAAATGTATCAAGAAATCATTGGTTTTATGTTTGTCTAGTAGAGTAGAAATTTGAATCTGTAGTTGTTTCAGGTCTTCATGGCTGTTCTACATTAATCAACAACTATTGTATTCAAAATGTCACTTAATTAAAATAAACATTATGAAATATCTTGACTTTTAAAGTACTTTTGGAAAAAATAGAAAATTACAGTTTCATTCCGTATCATGCTTTATGTGATTGATTATACGAAGTTCATTATTCTATACGTTTATCGGAACAATCTGTTCAATGCAGATTTAGACAAGATAATTCTTAACATTCATTAGGGTATCTTGAGAAATGATAAGCCTGTAATTTGGGTACTTGTTTTGTGTTCATGACGGTGAGTTCCGGCACGGAATCAGAATAGGAACATTAATTATATTCTAAAGCTTTTTTAATCAGATATTTAGGATCAAAATGCTCTGGAATTGATTTTCGTGTTACACGTAAAATGCTAAATGTGCATTCCCCTGCTCGTTTCCATTGGGCGAAGGATAATCGAATCAACTTCATATCGGTGTCATTGAATTAGTTTCGTTGCCCAATTATATTCTTCTATGTGGTCAACCTCCTGTCATGGAATTGTTTCGTGACAACCCCAGATAACAAAGCTTCAAAAGGATTAAAAATTGTCCAATGTCGATGTCAATGAGCTGGCGTGCTTTATGAATTGCCCTGCCAAATAAAAAAAATCATTAATTTCGAAAATGACTTAAAGCAATACACATAACGGCATATGTAATTTCATCTGGCATTAACTTGCATAAATATGTTTTAAAAATCGAAAAAATATGTGTTTATATCTATTTGTGGTCATTTAGTACACATCTAAACTAATAGTTTTACGATTTCAAAGTACTATAACACTTATTTTGAAATAGACGATTGCTGTCCATGGCCGACTACGAACTAGCGACTGATTGGTAAAATCAAGATCAATGTGCGGTTGATTACAAAAAAATTAACGAACTTAATAAACAAGGCTTGGAAAAAAATTGAAATCGTATTCCATGCTTATTTTATTACTGCACGCCCGTATTCTTATAACAATTAGACTTAAAATTATTCATTTTAGGTGTTGTACCCGCAGATAGAAGCCCATTTCGACCGGGTCTC
Source organism: Teleogryllus occipitalis (assembly GCA_011170035.1). Lineage (NCBI taxonomy): Eukaryota > Metazoa > Arthropoda > Insecta > Orthoptera > Gryllidae > Teleogryllus > Teleogryllus occipitalis. The sequence goes on along the minus strand of BLKR01001587.1, from coordinate 46,066 downwards.
CGAGAACCCAGACTTTCCACTGCTTCAAATGTTTAGAGAACCCAAGAAATTATTACTATGTATTCACAGTAATTATTATAGTGCGCAAAAATATCTGCATTGATAAAGTGTTATGTCAAGTTGTTAAGAACGCTCAACATTTTGAAAAAAATAAAAACAATGTAAATCATAAACTGGGCTACTTAGAAGCAAACGCCTCTCTAATATTCGAAAAGATAGAGATATTTACGAAAACATTGGTATGCTAAATTGTTATCTTTAAGTTAGTTATGTTTCATTCTTTGAGTTATGCTTACGTATGCTGTATACTTTATAGAAAAATGTAAGAAGATCGATGAAGCAAGCGATTCTATTAAAACGGGTCGATGCAAGAAAAAGGTTTAGAAATCCTGCCGTAGATTTAAACCACACTCTAAATGCAATTTCCAATGGGCGAACTGAAACAAACTTTGCGCATATTTTACTTGCCGACACAAACGTGCTAAGAAGCGAGAAAGTAAATAATAGTGATTGAATATCTTCAACCCGAGCAAAAATAATTTTAGTATTAAGAAATTGATTTGAAAAGGCTGCGCCATACACGGAGTGAGGAAAATGACATTATGTAAACAAAACCAATGTGGCTCGTTTGTGCTATGAATGGAAATGCTGCCAAATTTGAGTATGAATGCCTTCCTCTTGGGCGAAACACACAATGCCTCGTTGTCCTTCCCGAGCCGCCCAATGCCCCTGACGAAAGCTGAAGGGAGAGAGGGCCAGTTGATGGGAGCAGCCCCATTTGGACGTTTCGTTTAAATATTAAATTAGAACTGGTCGTTCGGATGGAGCGCGTCCAAATTGACAGTAATTCATGGGCCTCGCTCTACATTATAGAGGGCGTCATGTGCTCTCCCACCATCCCTCCACCCCATCTCCCAGGTTCATGGAGTACCGCGGCCAGTGGCGATGCTATAGCTTGCCCCGGCCGGAGTCGCTATCGGGGTCTTCTCTGATCAATCAATCAATGAGTATGAAAATAAATACTAATCTCTCTACATACATATCTTGCGTGAAAATGTCTTTCGTTCGCCTCATAATTAATAAAGTAATGAAAGTTGTATTTTCATGAATGTATTTATTTTTTTGTCAATCCTTGCAATAGCTCTCAACCACCGTGTTCCCCTGAAGATTCCATCATTTTCAGAAACTCTCGAAAAGCGAATGTTCAAAAGGTTACAAAAGTGAGAGTCCATCTGAATGAAACCTATCGTTACTGAATTCATTAGGAACTAGAAAATAAACAAATATAGAAATACTTTAAAGAGTATAGCATCCACTCGTGATACATTAACTATAAATCTATAGGGACATCCAACAATCTCCTACAAATCATAAAAAAATCTTCATCACAGAACATGCGCGGAGAAAGTTGAAAACCACATTTACAATCTGTGAAAAGTAATATTAGAACTACTCTCAAGTATCAACCATATCTTCTACTATTTTCAATCTCTTTACATCAGACATACCTACTACTTTAGTCTTATTTGCGCCCCCTCCTCCGCACACACTCACACGCATCAAAATTTGGTGAAGGCACAGTGAACTTTAACACAAACCACTTAACTTCATAAGAAATAAAATCCAACAACGCTAAAGTATTATTGTTATTATTTCATGCTTTGCCTTGATAGATTAAAAAAATCGTAGTTCATGTGCTTATAGTGCGAATTGATTCGTTAAGCGTACAAAAATAGCTCTCTGACGATAAAATGAGAATGAAATCCCACAGCGCAAGTTCTACAAGAATCGCCCTGAGTGGTTCATGCAAAAGGAAATTTTTATGATTATTCATTTCATAAGTGGAGTAGTCGTCAAATTTTACAGTTAATTTCCAATGCTGGAAATGTTTTATGTTTAAATGGAAATTAATGTTTCCAATTTTCCAGCTGAAAATAAAATTGATGTTTGAAACAACATATAATACAGGAAATGTTTGAGAGTTAATAAAAATAAACGTATATTTAATACGAGAAAATTACATTTTCACTAGTACATTATTCACAAAACAATAGCGTGATTAATATTTTGTCCCATATTATCATTTTTATGTTCCCAGGCTTGATAAACAATAATGTGTATATTTCAAAGTTTGTAGAAAATAATATTCGAAGATAAACAACTTTCTCTACAATTTCATTTAAAACATTAATTTCAATATATGGATAACGTTTTATATCCCTTACAATACTACACTAGAACTCCAGTTTTTGCAGATTTTTAATTGCCATTTTAACCCGAATATAAAAATCAGCAAATGGAAAGTTATGTTAAAATAAATTGGCTCCAAACTCTTGGAAAAAGCATTGGATCTCGCCAGAAAAGCTTTTGAGAGTGGTTTATGGAATCAGTGTTAGGCGTAAAGTCATACTGTTCCAGAATATAAAATTTGTAGATTGCCGAATAATCGGAATATTTTATTCTATTTACTTATATTTAAATAGCAGTGTATTTCAGTATTTAATTACAAAAATAATTTTAGTATATTGAAACTTTTTTATTAAAGGTCGCATTAACATTTAGGTCATTAGCGACCACTATTGGCATTAACGTTATGGTAACTATGAAGGTGAAACGAAATGGTGTTTGATGATAAGGGGGTGAAAGGACAAACACAAATACAACGATGAGCGAGGCGGGACTCGAATCCGCGATCCTTCGGTCCGAGATCACTACGACGTTACTGCCTTACCGATCTCGGCCAATAGGCCGACATTGAAACTTTTGTTTTAGTATGAGGCATTTGATAAGTGATCTTACTACCAGTTTTAAGGAGTCCCCGTGCGATTGCATACAGGCCGATGTGGCCCAAGGGGGAGGTGAAGGGGGGCTGCACAGATTCTTCGCCGGCACAAGGAGAAGGTTGTGTGGCAAGCACAACGCTCCGGCCCCACAGGAAAGATCATGGTAGTCGCTTGAAAAGGAGGCTGAGTGGACCCCAGAGACACCCTGAATGGAAGCACCGGATAAAAATCCGGCCTGTGTCGGGATTTGAGCTTGGTTCCTTGAAGTCAGGTTCCTAACCCCTACCGCTGAGTCACCGCGATTGCGATTCTATTATTTTATCCCTCAATATATTTCATTATGTTTGACTTGAATTTGTATCTCTTTTACAAGTGTACTGTTTTCTCAAGCAGAACCAGATTTTACAGCATTCACTAAATATTTATTCGATGTGCTTCAATTTAAATAGGTTCATTTTGAGGACGAATAAGGTTATTTTTTTTGATTAGTTCAACTTTACAATGAACTTCAAGCTTAAACGGTGTCACCCGTTAATTATGATTTTTTTACAATTCCTGTGATGCGCTTTTAGAGAACATTAAAATGCCCATTGTGAAACGAACGTTCAGTTTTAAAATTATTCTGTACAATTGTGCAGTCTGATGAATCAAGTTTGTTATGCAAATTAGTATACTCACTCCGAACGATTGATTCGCTAGTATCACAATGCGAACGAAGTATCTTAATGCTACCCGATTTGCCACGGATGGACAATACCTCATCACGAACGTGTGTATAAATCCGAGCTACCCTCATAAAAAAATCTTTCATTATATTGAGTTTCTTATTGATAATTAAATAATACTCTAAATAAAGTATGCTTAATTGCAGTTTTACATTTTATTTATCGCTTTTGCGTGGATGAAAATACTCTCCGCACCACCCAGTTGGCATACGAACACCCACGCAGCAGATGATTTTATCACTACTCGAATTTATAGCGCAAATTTCCTGACTGAATTTGTCCGGCACATAATTATTGCCGAAGCTGCAATCCCGAAGATTCTTTTGCCGCCGAAGCCTTAGCAGTTTGAGTCACTTCAATCCCTTTAGCGTCGAGTAACGACCTCGATATTCCGCTGAAAATATTGACTGGAAGTTGGGAGGCGTGTATCCTTTGTGCCGATCCCTCGTTTGCCCGCCGAGCCTCGTTGCCCTCTAAGTGAGAATAATAGTGGAAAGTGTAATCTCCTTTAGGACGCCGCCGCCGCCGCCGCGTTCCTCCTTCCGTGAAGAGAGTAGAGAGAGCCCGGCTCGCAAATTCGAGGATCGATAAATCTCAATAAGTTTGTAAACCACTGCCGCACCGCTCCTGATCAACGCGGGTGCTTGGTATCGACGGTATTTATGGATTGCGTTCGACCCGCGCGCCCTCTCCCGGACGCACCTCCCACCCCCCACCCCCGCGTCACTTCACCTCCGCTGTCGCGATCATGCCGCTCTCGTTGGAAACGGAACACTTGACTGGTGCGGAACGGACAGAGATGGAAACGGAACACTTGCGGCGGACAGAGATGGCGAAAACGGAACACTTGCGGCGGAAGAGATGGAAACGGAACACTTGCGGCGGACAGAGATGGCGAAAACGGAACACTTGCGGTGGACAGAGATGGAAACAGAACACTTGCGGTGAGACGGAGGAGATGGCGGAACACTTGCGGCGGACAGAGATGGAAACGGAACACTTGCGGCGGACAGAGATGGAAACGGAACACTTGCGGCGGACTGAGATGGCGGAAACGGAACACTTGCGGTGGACAGAGATGGAAACGGAACACTTGCGGTGGACAGAGATGGAAACGGAACACTTGCGGCGGACAGAGATGGAAACAGAACACTTGCGGCGGACTGAGACGGCGGAAACGGAACACTTGCGGTGGACAGAGATGGAAACAGAACACTTGCGGTGGACAGAGATGGCGAAAACGGAACACTTGCGGTTGATAGAGATGGAAACGGAACACTTGCGGCGGACTGAGATGGCGGAAACGGAACACTTGCGGCGGACAGAGATGGCGAAAACGGAACACTAGCGGCGGACTGAGATGGCGGAAACGGAACACTTGCGGTGGACAGAGATGTCGTCGAACGATGGCGTAACGTTATTTTATAGTTGCCAATGTGCATTTTAGTCGAATGAAAGTGGTTGCAAGATGGTAGCTACGTTGGATACGTCTAAGCATGTGATCATTTTTCGTTTCATTATTGTTCACTTTGGGAACAAAATGCATACATTTAAAACGTCGGATATCATTGAAATGCTCAAGTTTATGTCGAGGTTTTATCTGATTTCTAAAATAGCGAAAATAAAATTAGGATCTTGTAACGCATGAATGAAAAGGATAGTAGCAATACAGCGCTCTTGTTTTCCACCTGTGAGTTCCAGAATTCGGATCTTGGGCGTTTCAGTCCATTTGAGATTAGCAATGAGAAAGTGGACTCGCGGCTGCTTTTCTTGGGTTCCCATATTACCCTTTTTCCCCATTCCTCTATTATTTCAATATTTACTATTACTTCTTATCTTACACAATCTCTGCCTCTTTTATCATCACCATCATTTCCACATCACCATCATCATAATTCATGTCAACGTGAGTTACAGCTTTGAAACAATAGTCGTAGTGTCGTCTCTCCGGCATTGTCATATGATAAATAATAAGAATAAATAAATGATTGTGAAAGGTTATTTGTTAATATTTATTGAATATGTGTGGGTAAATATATCATTGAAAACAATTCTTGAAAGATTTATATATTAATATATACTCACTGTATTAACTCAACCTTACCGCGGCGAAATATGCATGAATATAATTTGTAGCAGTATTACCTTCTTAATTTATGAAACTCTAGAACTATTAATACTGTGGTAACTATGCATTGCTGTGAATTTCGAACTGTCTCTGTAGGTTTTAATTATCAGCACTGGCTTTCGTCACACCCCGTCATCTTCATCACTGCCGCTACCACTTTATTAGTATACACCAACGCGAAATGTTCCTAAAAATCAACTGTACCTGAAAAGCCTTCATTGCACAAACAAGGACCTCTTTACTGTTGCGATCTGCCTCACAATCACACGTCATCATTAGTCACTGCCAATTCACTCTGTGTCACCTCGACATTCACTCTCTAGGTCTGTCCATCACTGATGACACCAATGCGGCCGCGTTTACTTTATACCGTTCTGCGACACTTTAAACAACACCATCGCCGACCAATTTCTCTCTTGTCTTTCTCCTCTCCTCCCGTCCTCCTCTCCCAATACCGCCCCAATATCTCAATCCCCGCCTCCCCGCCCCGCGCGGTCCCGCGCGGCCCGTGCCACGCCCCCTCCCGCTGTCCGCGCGGTGACGGACGCGCGCCGTTTGTTTTGGTCACGTGGTGAGGGCGCGCCCACACCTGCGGCGCACCGCTGCGGTGGAGGGGGGCGTGGGGGCGGGGGCGGGGCGGATCGGCGCCCCGGAGCGTGAAAAATGGGCGGTGGGGGCGGGGCCGCGAGCCGACGGCTTCACTAAAGCGCCGGACTCCTTATAAAAACGCCCTCTCGCCCCGCCCCCGCCGCCGCCTCGCTCCCTATCGGCTCTGGGCGATCCTCTCCCGAACGGCGATACAATACAAGGCGTGTTAACTACCGTGGAGGATTCTCGTTTCGTGAAATTGTTTTCTTTTTATTCCTCCTTTGCCCCCTTTTTTACGCCACCCTCTGTTCCACCCTGCCGTCGGCTCTTCTCCTCTTCGCTGCTACGAAGAGGGAAATCCTAGGCACCGGGTTATTTATGTGCTACGGGCTGAGTTGTAAATTTATTTCGGAGATAAAGTTCGTGCTAACCTTTATTTGTTTAATTTCTATTTTCCTACCAAATTTCATGTAAATGACTCGCAAGATTTAGAGGCTCGCGTTGAACGAGGAGCGCTGCCCCGGCTGCCGGTTAGTGCTTGGGAATCGTGCTCTTCAACCCTCCCCCGACCACCCGGTCTCGCGCAGCCTCGCTCGTCCCCACCCCTCCCAACCACGCCCACCCCACCTTTCTCCAACCCCCATAGATCTGATGTACCCAGCACAGCACAGCCCTGCCTTGGCCTTACCCATCCCCCCAACACCACTCCTTGCTTCTTTCCTCCCATTCCAACACCTTCCACGTCCCTATCTCACTTCCGTTCACCTCTTCCTGTCATTTCCAAAAGCGCCGCGTGCCCTCTCCTGCCACTTCTCCCGTCCAGTAACCCAACCCCACCGTCCCTGCCTTTCTTCACCCCGCTTCGCCTAGACTTCCCTGACTCCCCCTCTTCCTCTCCCCGCCCTGCGCCATGACACTGTTCTACCCGCTTCGTGTCGTCTTTTATAATGTTGTCTCTTCCGTGCCAACAGACTCGCTCACTGTCGTATCTTCTGGCCTCCTCCCACGACGTCTCCCTAATTTTGCCTGCATCTTTGCATTGCCTCACCTCGCTTCGATTCATCTTCCTGCCTTCCCCTTCCCCTCCTTGTCCTGCTCCACCACGCGTCGGTTCACTCTGCTGAACCCATTTACGTCCCTCTCCTCCTTACCCTGCCGAGCCCTGCGTGGCATTGCCCTGTTCTCACCCACCCACACCTCAGCGCCGTGCACCCCGCGCCCCGCTGCACGTCGTCACCCCGTCCCGGCATTTCCAGGCCTTCGAACCGAGAGCGGTAGCTCAGTGCATCAACTGATGTCACTGCAGCGCCTCTGACCGGGAGGTCCTCAGACCAGCAGGATTTTCGACACTAGCCTTTCAGCTAGGTCGAATTCAGTCGTTGCCTGGAGGAGAATTCTAGCGGCCGGCTGCTCTGATCGGAAGTTTTCCGTGGCTTCTCCGATCAACACCAGGCGAATGCCGGAGCAGTACCCTACCCAACGGTCCTCGGACCGCGCTCGATCTGTCCTTCCCATTCATGGTACTATCCTCTCCCCTTACACACACACTTACACTAACATGCACTACACTACCACATATTCCGAGAGACCGGTCGGGAGCATAGAGCTTGTCCCGGCTGGGACGGTGCCGCGTTGGTTGGGGGAAACCCCACTAGCCGACGGTAGGTCGGCGCCGGATCTCGCCAACCAGCGGGGGAAGATCACCGCTATCTCCCGAGAAAAAAACATGCACTACACTAACGGGACTAATGGCCAGAGCAGTTGACGCGCCCGAAAATACGAAAAAATCAATCAATGAATCCAGGCCTTCGCGCCGCGCGCCTCCAGGGCGTTCGCATTGGTTCGCGGGCGTCGGGCGCGCCTTCTGCTTTAACTTGTTTGCAAATCCCCGAACGCCCGGCGCCGCTGCCCGCAGCCCGGCAAGCCCCCGGCCGCGGCGCCCGCGCACACACATAAACATATTTACATCCTTAATAATCCCGCGGAACGCGCGTGAGGATATTTCACGTGCGCGGGGAACCCCCGCGGCGGCGCCCAGGGTTACCACCTTTGCGACTCGGGGCTCTGCGCGCGCCACGCCGCGCCGGGACTTGCTTTGTACGGCGTCGGTTGCTCCAAGAGGGATCAGAGGCGCTCCTGATTACGTGGACTCCTCTTGGAAATATTCACTTCATACTTAATTGCTGGTGAAACGCAAGGATAATTAAAATAATTAGGGATAAATACTTCCATTTATCCTACGTATTTTGATATGTTGAAGATACTATGTCGACGGTACTTATAAAAAGATATTGCTGCTAGAACCTTGGATAACATTCATGCCAGTGGTGTATATTTTACTGAAGTTCGCTGCGTTGATACAAACGTCGCATTATGGAAGTTGTAGTCTCCCTAGTTTTAATGCTATGTCCATAAAACAGGCAATAGTATTCTCTAACATGAATATTTTCACTCCCTCTCTTTATGAACTACACTGTCAGAAAACCATCTCACATTTTCACAATTTTGTTCCCAAAACTTTATGATTATAATAGAAGTGCTTCTTGATGACATTTGAAATGTTGAATTTTTTTTTCACTTAATCACTTTTGTCTAGTTACAGAAATGTCTCTTATTATTTATTATATTTATTGATCACACTCGTGTATTTTAATTTCAAAATATTTTAATTACAAGAACCTTAATCGTGGTCATTTGTAGATTTAATTTTATATTGAATATGATTAATCATGCTTCCTCTTTTGCATTATAAAATGAAGAAAAATGAAGTCATTAACTGTATTGTCTGTCTTAAAACACTGTTGATCAAACATAATTTCATTACAATGTAAACAATTAATCATATTTTTATCCAGTGATGTTAATCACACCCCGAAGTGATATGCACAGCAGAACTTTGAGGTAAAAAGGGTTCATGATAATACAGAATGCGGATGTGGTAATGAATTACAAAAGCTAACATTTTTTGCCCTCATTACAAACGAATATGATTGATTTATCAAACAGAAAATTATAAATATCGTATGCCAACTCAGACATTTTTGTTTGGGTGTGTTGATGAAAAATAAATTAAGTAGATATGGAATTAAAATTGTAAAAACATTTTTTTTGTGTATAGTTTTTCATGTAACCTGCAGATCACAAAGCCAATTAAAAGTAAAAAAATGCGCATCTGAATTCATTGTTCCGTCGCCGACTATAAATGACATAGGGAAAGGGATATATCTATAAACCATTCAGAAATAAATATCCACGTTTTGTATTTCAGAAACATTTAGATTAGAATGAATGTCTTGTTTTAACTCCATATGTCACTCTCTCATTAGTTTGCATTATATCTAGTACACGCGTCATAATTTGCCATTTGGCGAGCCCCGACCCATAGCATCAGAGATTGTCAATATTAGTTCATATTACTCAACCGGAACGACTACGCTATGCAAATTACCGACATGATTATTTATACCTGTCTGATAACTCTCCACTCGAATATAACGACCCGCACTTCACTCTTCATTCAGTACACAATTGTGCCCGCACACAAAGACTCTTACGGGTTCTCACGTGTAAATAGTCTCACTCTTTATACACTTTCACTATTCTTAGAATGAAAAAAAGAATTATGTGCTCTTAGAGCAAGTATCACACACATACGTACACTATCATACGCATGCGAACCATCATCCTTGCCATTCACAATTTTCTAAGAATCGCTCTTACACACGCATCCCATCTCAGAGCGTGTACATACCAACATAGAGTTCTCAAAACGTGTATTCCCTACCTCAGCAACACACGTCGCTTATGAAGTCACTCATACGAAAACCCATTCAACACCACACTCACACACAGGTACATTCTCTTGACGTACCGTGTACCTCACATGCAAATGTTTCCCTCATATTTCCCATTCTCTGTCTCTCTCACTCACATTATCATTCAGTCTCTCACACTCTTTATCTCCCATTTCTTTCACTTACGTTCACTTGCTCATTCTCTGGCTTTCTTAGACGAGGTCATGCGCTGTCAGAGAAGGCTTTAGAAGCTAACACTCAAACTAACACACACACTCCCTCTCTCTGTCACTCTGCCTCGCAAACTCTCACTGCTAACCTAATCATCCGCGTATTCTCTCGCAGGTCTCGAGGTAGCGCGGCGCTTCCAGCGTCGGCCGCAGGCGCGTGTGTTCCTCGCTTTCCGTAAATAGCGCGAGTGCAGCGGTTCCGGTTATTGGCGCGACGTCCTTCATCATTACGGCTGCGATCAAAGAGCCGATCGCTCGCGCACACGCGGCGCTCGCGGCAGGTGGCGGCAGGCGGGGGCGGGGCGGGGGTGGGGCCGGTGCGGAGGTCGATACGCGGGGGCCGGGCACCGCCACACCGCACCGCACCGCGCGCGCCCTTAATAAATCACGGCCCTCTGGGGGCTGAGGCCGGTCCCCCGGGGCGGACGCGCCCGTAGCGAGGTGGGGGTGGGGGGGGCGGAGGGATCGGGCGACGTGAGGGATATCGGGGAGGGTGTCCGAGACAAGGGGGTGGGGTTTAGCAAGACACAAGGTGCGGCTTGGGGACTGGCTGGGGGAGTGGGCGGATCGCACGGGCGTAGATCTGTATTGTGAGGAGATGGCGCACTATACGGGAGCAAGGAATGATGACGCACTGCGTATTATACTCGCACAGGTACAGTCCCTTGTATCCACGACACACACTAATGTTAAGGTTTGTGAATCAATCAGCTACCTGCACTATTGTTTGGCAGGTAAACAAATCGCTTTGATTCGTTAGAGCGTGCACCTGTTAAACACCAATTACGGGACAATGTCATGTGCAACTTCCTTCTATGAGATTTCCAAACCCTTTTTCAGGGGAAGAATGTGGTCATCTTCTACCGCTCTAGAAAACACAAAAAAATTTATTCTGAGACATTTTGCATCAGCTGTTTATTTTGCAATTATTCCTTTTGTTGGTGGTCACGAAACCTCTTGCCTTGGAACTGGTTTTAGCACGTTTGCGTACTAACATTATTTTCAACAGACTTTACCTTCTCTGCTCTCGTGTCCATTTGATTACAATCACTTTCACGTCAGATGCACCAGACGTGGAAGGTATAACATATCTCTGATGCTAGATTTCGATGCAATAACTACGGCAGACCATATTTATGTTTTTAAAAACTTACATGACACATTTAAGGAGTTTTTGAATTTTGTATTGAGTATTGCGGTAGACGATTCATGAAAAATGTATTTATTAGTAGTAGATAATGATTTTTATTAAGGTTTTTTGCCTGAAGATGCGTTAAAAACCATCGGAATCGTCGCATTATGTAAATCTTTTGACTTAATAACAGTTTGTTTATAATTTAATGTTCTAAATGTGCACACATTCATAAATCTGGCTGTCCATAATTAAAGACCAAAAATAAATAAAATGTTATAATAATGTTATTTCACTGACATTTTTTGTTAAGTGGATACGAAAGCTTTTTAGAGTTGCGAAATATTTATTTATTTTCTGAGGATCAATGACCTGAAAACCGACAACTGTGTATTATATGAATGCAAATGACTATGAACATATTTTTCGCATTTTGTTATATTGCACCATCACACTAGCTGACAAAATTCACAAATACCAACTCACTCCCTTCCTGTCTATGAAACTCGATTAGATTTAACGGACGATCGGGCGTTGGTAGCGAGTTCACAACACAGCAGATTGTGCATCAGGATTCATATTTATGCGGCAATGTTATACCTTGGCGTATCGGCGGCGACCCATTATCCTCGTAAACACGGGCGGCCTTCATAGGCGAGGCGGCGGAATATTCGTAAATCGAGAGGGCGCGCGCTGCCAGGCGCATAGGCGCGTGAGTGCAGCGCACGTGGGGCCTCGGGGGAGCCACGCGGGCAAATGGGCCGCTCATACGCTCGCAACCTGCCCCGTCCCCCACCCCACACACGACACCACACCACACCACAACACCATACTACCACCCGCCACGCTCGCGAAGCTGTGGGAGCCAACACCACAGCACGGCACCACACAACTACTACAGCACCACACCACCACACCATCACACCACCACACCATCACACCATCACAGCACCACACCATCACAGCACCACACCATCACACCACAATACCATCACACCACACGCCACCACACCACCACGCCACCACACCACCACGCCATCACACCATCACACCATCACACCACCATACCATCACACCACATACCATCACACCACATACCATCACACCACCATACCATCACACCACCATACCATCACACCACCATACCATCACACCACCATACCATCACACCACCACACACCATCATCACCACCACACCATCACACCACCGCAACATCACACACCATCGCACCATCACACCACCACACCATCCACACATCACATCACTCCACCACCACCACCTCCACCACATCTTACCACCCACTACACTACCACACCCTTCGCTTGCGAGGCTGTGGGAGCCAACGCCACCCCCATCACAACTGGCGAGTGCAACGAGCAGGGCTGGCGAGAGCCTCAAAAGCGGTGGCTTGCGCCAGTCTGACCTCGCCACCTCCACTGGCTCGCGCACGTGCCCCGTGGTGCCCTGTTTGCGCCCGCGGAGAGCGGCCGGCCCTTGCTCGACCCCTGGGCCAAAGCCACAGAAGCGAATTTAATGGCTGCCTTGGTTTTCCACGTTACTCGGAAGTGTAAAGTTCCGAGGTGATAGGAATGCAGATCCTTGAAATCAAGCGAGCCTTCTAAAATAGACTTGATCTCGTGAGAGCATTGTTTGCTCTCGTATTGGGTTATCAGAAGCTTGTACTTGAATGTGAATATGAATAAAGAAATAAATGCGTTAACACCATATAATTTTATTGGTTCCAAATAATTATTTCTGCGAAGTTCTTTGAGTAATGTGCATATCGATACCTTCAATTCCATATTCTTTAAATTACTTCTGAATATATACCTCTCCTCTATTTCAGCTCCTTCCATCTCCACTTCTCTCTCTCTCTCATCCATATTCCCTTTTAATCCGCTCTCATCTTCCCCTCCTTCCTATTCTCCTTAGGCTCTCATTTGAAACGTTCTCTGTAGTAAAAGAACTCTATAGTATTAAACCGAGTTATTTTAGTATTATACAATCAACTCTGTAGTATTATATAGTTGTCTCATAATAAATGTTACAACTTCTAGGATCGAAGATCACATTTTGTCACTGAACTTGTACTGGGAAATTTCAAATAATGAAGTTAGATGTGCGACATTTATTCCAGATGGTTAGGCAAATTCTCATGCATCTGTGTTCTCCAGGTACTTTCTGACATAGCTAAAGAGATTTCGTGTACCTGTAAAGTTAGATAACTTTGTGTGTATCGAGTACCGGGACATGTAAAGTTACCTAACAATAAGGCGAAAAAACTCATTTGTCTAACTTCCTTGTATGAAATTTCCACCACATAGTTCATGGACAAAAAGTGATTATCTTGGATCTCTCCACATATCCTACAAGGGTGTAAAGAGTCACCTGTTTACTATCAAATTACATAGTATTGTAAAAAAAAAATGTCATATCTGAGAGGGTAAACACTGAGTTGATTAAACCTTAGCATAATGTGATTTCTAAATACACCGTACAAGCCGAATTATTTTCGACTAAATAGAATCAGAAGATCATACACTCATTAAAATATTAGCCACGACTGGAACAATCATCGCAAATCATCCTGACGTGACACATTGGAAGCTGCGGTATCGTTTCTGAATAAGCGCACGACGCCCATGCGCTGTGACCGGAGTTCGAGCCCCGCGCGCGGCCAGCCGGCGCCTTACCCCCTGGACCTCTCATGGTCCGGCCGCTCCCTACCTGCGCGTTTGCCCTGCGCGCGTCGCGGCGCGACTGTTTGTTTCCGTCTGCTTGCGGACCTCCCCGCCCCGCCCCGCTCCGCCACGCCCGGTCGGCGGCCGCGGAGCCAGCGGCTTTCCCCATTTTCCACCGTGTACACTCGGCCTGAAAGCGGTAATTAAAGCGAGCCCCAAGTTTCGCGAACAAAAACCTCATTACGGCCGTAATATGCTATTCATTCGATGCTAATTCACCGGTAGCGATTTTAATGATTTTTCAGCGAATAGCTTTCGGTCGTTGAATTTTTTATTATCGGGAGAGTAATTTTATGGAGCCGGCGCCTCGGGGCTCGCAAGCGCTCTGCCCCGCCCCTTCCCCCTCCGCCCCCCGCTTCTATCGTCTCTTCTTCTCTCCCTGCTCTACCTCTCCTCTCTCGCCCCTTCTACCACGACCCTTTCATCTCCTCGCCTCTATAACCCCCTCTTCTATCCCCTCCCCTTCTCTCTCTCTCCTCTCCCGCCTCCTCCATCTCTTTAACCTCCTCGTCCACGTCACCCCCTCTGTTCTCCCTCTCTCCTCTTCACTCTCTTCCATCTCCTTTCGCCCCTTCCATCATCTCTCCTTTACTCTCTTCTCCCAATCCATCCACTTCCCTTCCCTGCCTCTCCTTTCGTTCTCTCTTTCACTCCCCATCCTTCCCTTCCGCATTCCTCCCCTCTCCCTCCTCCCGTCCCCCTTTCATGCCCAACAGCAATGACTCCCGCTTCCTCTCGCACCTGGACATATTGGCAGCGTGTCAGCGAAATGATGATGGGTTGGTTGCTGTGACTGTTTGAGGGATGCGCATTCTTTTACATTTTATTTGCGGCGCATTGATTTGATCTGACGGGTGATTTAGAGGGTACTGCCTGTTAGATTTAGTTTTTAGACGCGCTTTATGATACGTGGGATATTTTGGGAGATGGGATGGACTGTGCGCTCTGGATAATGACAAGTTATTAATGGTGCGAGAGAATGACAGTGTCAGTCTGATGATTCTAACGAATGGGAAAACTTCCTTTTCTCTTTATTATTGATTAAGTACATTTAGGCTTTTAATAATTTATTTCATATAATTTGAATATTTTTATCGCTTGCAAGTGTTAGAATGATGTTGCCAGATCTGTAGTTATAAGCTCCAATCTTATTAGAAATCACCGGCGTAGAAGATGGGAGAAATAATCTCTAATTACTAGGTAAATAGGGAAAGAATTAGTGGTGAACTGAAGTGTAGTTCTAATACTTTGTATTTTTCAGTTTCCATTCATCCACATTAATACTGATGACTCCTTTTGCAGAAATCGCACTAGTAACCTTTGATTCTGCGCAGTATTGAAATTGAACTATAATCTGCCCTAGGGGAATAAAATAATGAAGGATATATACGATATTGACACAGGCGTGTGCAGTCTAAAACAATCACACTTTTTTACAAGTGAATAAATAAAACATATTATAAAGAGAATGAAAAAATGTCTTTAATAATTACTATTAACAAATAGAAATGGTATTATGTTGAACTATTTGCAGGTTTGTCCGTTTTAGCTAGCCTCTTCCGCAAATGTAAAGCAAATTTCTTCATTCACTGGCTTTCATAAATTATTTAAAACTATTTTTAAAAGCTATTGTAAATAAAAATTCCATGCTTATATTTTTTTAAATATTGCTACACATAAAACAATAATGGTCTCTAAAGCGACCTAAATCGAATAAAATTCAAAAATCTCTATTTCTCAATTCAAAAAGGGGAAAATCAGAAGTAGAAAATATTTGTGGAAATAAAATGCGTTAAAAGGTACGGCTATAGGGTCCCTTTGAAAATGTTCCATCTGCGCACTCTCAAGGATATTGATACGACGTAGGCGTTATTCACGATGCAAATACCAGAACAATAATCAGATGAGGTTTTAGTTTTTTAAACCGATATATTTGGAAAATTTACGCAATGAATATTTGTAAAATATGTTGCTGTCGCTAAGGATTATATTACTTTCATCATGTGTGTCACACAATATTGCAAAATTGAATGGCATTGGAAAGCACGTTGGTTTTGAATCGAAGACTTCCTGCTTTCATAGGTTTTTAAATACGTATTTGAGTGCGAAATTGATTGATTTAAACGTAATAGCTGACAGTCGTCTAATTTCAATTCAATCTGTTCCTCAACCTTACAAGTATTGGAAGGAAGGAGATAGATACATGTATTGCGTTTGAAGCATCACTGGT
The DNA here is from genome assembly GCA_011170035.1 of Teleogryllus occipitalis. NCBI lineage: Eukaryota > Metazoa > Arthropoda > Insecta > Orthoptera > Gryllidae > Teleogryllus > Teleogryllus occipitalis. The sequence continues at coordinate 29,714 of BLKR01001587.1, read as the reverse complement.
CTCCATTGCAACTGAATCTCGCGATGTGCTAATCCTGACTGGAAACTGGGTCTGTCGACCTCTGCTTTCGTCCGTCTGTCTGTCTGGTTCCGTCTCTCTTTCTCTCTCTCCTCTACTTATCTCTCTCTCTCCTCTGTCCTGTCTCTCATCTCTCCGTCCTGTCTCTCCTCTTTCTCGTCTGTCCTCACTCTCCTCTCTCTCTCTCTCTCTCTCTCTCTCTCTCTCTCTCTCTCTCTCTCTTGCCGGAGCGAGTCGGCTGACATCGCAGCCCCGCGCGACAGAGCTGGAAATCTCGAGATATCGATCGGCGCCGGATGTGGAGCCCTGGGGGGGGGGGGGCCGCGCGCGGCCCAATGCGCCTGTGGTCTCGGCCCAAAAGACCATAAGGAGGAGTGCTCGACAAGATGCGAGCATTGGGCGGCAACGTCCGTGGCAAAACATACTGGCAAAGGTTATGCCCTTTCAAATTCGTATCCTTAAAGAAGGAAGACAATTTGGGAATAAGCAAATTTTGACAGATTTAGCGTTAATATATGTTACATTGGGTTAGAATCTCTCGATTACAGATATTCTTTGTCTTCCCATCCTGAAACGAACCATTTTACCTCATAAGAAAAAAGGAGTACATACCAAGTATGTTCAAAGAATAATTAAACATATAAGTAATTTCGGTAAATTAAATTCTCTGAAATACCCTAGGGTTGTTCGAGGATACTTTTATAAAGACGATGCAGAAAAGATAACGTGTGAGAAAAACTGAGAACAGAACCGTTCCCTGTTTCTTTTTTCTGAAAAATGTCAATCCTCTCGCGTGAGAGGCTCAGAGAAACCTAATGACAAGAGCTTCTGGGCGAAATGCTTGCGTTCCTCCATTGCTTCTCGCTACTGGAGTAGCACAATCGCACAAACATGTAGTAGGATTTGCCGCAACATATGGTAGGCAAATCGGATTTGACAGGCTTCTGCGTCTACGTGCGGTAGAAATCCAGGATTTCTTTTCCTGTGTCCTGGCGAGTTCATAAGGCGGAAAGTTGAAAACTGTGGCACATTTTGTTGAGAAATGAAAGAACGATCCGCAAGCTTCACGCATGTTATGAGCTTGGGTGCCTCTGCTCAGAAATAACCATAATACATTATATTGAAATATAATACAGCATACTTAACTTAGTTTTCGTATAATTTTCTACAAAAGAAATGTTGTATACCCAATTTTCACCTTAAAATTATCTTAAATTAGGGACTGTCGTTTTGAGAAGTTCATGACTCGTATTTTTCTTGCAGTTTTTATTGTGAATAGTACCTTACCAGAATTTCAAATCATCAGTCGGCATTTGCAGATACCTTTAAATACTACGGAAGGCGATTCAAATGAGTATGAAGAATCACACAGACGTAAGTTAGAAAATGGTGGCGAAATAGTCAGGCGTTACAAGGAGGATACAACCAAACGAGGTTCAAACACCAACGTATGTTTGTTACTGTCATCCCACTTGTATTGCTGATAGTTAACTTCTGTGATATGAAAAAAAACGGCGATTTTTTTCGGCGAAGTATTCGAATTTATTTTTCACTTATCTAGAAATCCTCAGAGGCTCTCCGTGTAAACAAAGGTCGTGGAGAAGTAGATCAATGAGGGCCCTTATTTGATTATATATTATTAAGTTCTGCTCCCCCAAAACAAACTGCATTCATTTATCCAGACAACATAAATAACTTATAGCGGTTAATTTGAATTAGAAGTAAATGCAATTTTGATAATATCAATAGTTTTGGCGCAATTTTGAGTGAAATATGGCTCTATTTTTAATTTGATATCAGTGGAAATCAATTTGTACCCTCAATTAATTAGGGTCCTGAGGCAAGTTGTTCCAGTTACACGCTCCTTTCTGAGCACCCCTGCGTGATCACTAGTTGCAGTGCCTGAACCCCACCTCTCAACCCAGTCCTGGTAGCTTCTTCTCCACGATCAAGTAGTTGAAACACCGTATTTACGCCGAAGATTTTCGTCAAGGGAAGTTTGAAGAACCCCCGCGTCTGCCAAGTAACAGCTCTGCAGCAGAAGCCGCTGAATTCGGGATTTTCTCCTCTCCGTGGAATCTGGGTCACGGCAGAAATATTTACTCTGCGGGCCGTAACCAAGTAGCTCGCGAGCTGGTCTGCTTTTGAGGGGAATTAGCTGCCTTCTAACTAAATGTTGGCGATGGTGGAATGTAGGTACGCCTCCCCTAATTTGAGGTTTTCTCGGAAGTGGTACTTGTGAAAGGAAAGCTTTAGCTGTCAGTATTGTGTACTTTTCTCAGAAACGTGTAACTGAAAAGAAACAAAGAATGCTCATTGGTTCTGGAAAATTATGAGAGTTCCATTAATAACTTTTGTTCGCAGAGCATCACTGGTTGGATTAGAACTCTTGTAGTCGGCTGCTGGAATCGGTCATCTCTTCGTTTTACTCTTCACTTCCTGGTGTATGTCGGGGAAGAACCGGAAACAACGGGCTTTGTATAGTATTCTTGCGCTGTCTTCCATCAGCATAGTTTTTTCAGTATTTAAGACAATGCTATTAGATGATTTCCAACTATATTGCCCCAGTGATTCAGAAAATCTCCAAATAATGTGGAATTATTGGCATACATCTGGGAGGTTGTTTCATCCTGGAGATACTACTTGAGTTCGAGACAGCTTGTATACGTAATGAGTTGACCAAATAAGGAAATGATAGTTTCTCATTTTGTAAAAATTTCTGTTCCAGACTTAGTGACTACTAAAAAATAAAATCCAAAGAAATGCGAATAAAATTAATGTCTTGTGAAGGTTTTGAACGTTTTATATGAAAGCAAAAGCAATGGAGAGATGCATGAGATTGCACCGTTGTCTCGACAACATTGAAAGAGAGGCTGCTTGCATACTGACTTACGAATGTCAGGTAGATCGTGAAAGGGCAAGTAGGAGTGGGGGGAAGGGACCTCTGAGGGGAAGCAAGCCGTTGAGGTAAGGGGAGAGCACGCGTGACATTGTCACATTTAGGATGAAACTGTCAATGAGTAAATCAAAGCAATTTTTATTTATTTTGGTGACTTCTAGATACATTGACGTTGGAGAATGTAATCAACTTACTTTCGCAACAATGTGGATTTGAAATAATATTGTTCAATTTTACGTTAAGCGAAAGAATTATTGGAATTGATAAGAATCGCCTTTGATATGTAAATACAGATTGAGAATAAATATATATTTTTATTGATTTACATTCGTATAATTTCATCCATCTTAATAAATTAAACAAAAAATAGTAAGATAATACTGTGTGTCTTACCAACGACAAGCAAAACAATAGAGCGAATTAGACGTGATATCGCTAATCGTATTTTACGATACAAAGCTCGCAGAAACAATTTCTCACCACAGAATTTTTAAAACATAAACACGAAAAAATTATGAAACCTTGAAACACTCCGCTCCAGGCACAGACCACACGATCGTCTACGCTGCACCTTGGAATCTCAAAGGTGAAATGACTCTGATACCCCAGTCACCGCAGTCGAAGTGCAATCCTGAATTGCGCCAGCAGCCATTCGCCGAATGAAATGGCGTTCGCTCGTGGGATGCGGTGAGCGCTCGCGCTCGACACAGCGCCTACTGAACTCAGCTCGACTAGGAATCCCGTAGCGGCTGCGCTGTCGCCCAAAGGAGGCGGGAAGAGGCGGGGTAAGAGGAAGAAAAGGCGAAGGGAGATGACGAGGCAAGGCTAGGCTAGACTTGACAAGGCGGAGACAGACCAGGCAAGACGGAGAAGAAGGAAGGTGAGATGACGAAGAGGAAAGGCAAGGAAAGGGTAGGGTAGGCTAGACTAGGCTAGGCTAGAGGGAGAAGAAGCGAGGTGAGATGACGAGGAGGCAAGGCAAGGCAAGGGTAGGCTAGGCAAGGGTATGCTAGGCAAGGGTAGGCTAGGCAAGGGTAGGCTAGGCAAGGGTAGGCTAGGCAAGGGTAGGCAAGGCAAGGGTAGGCTAGGCAAGGGTAGGCTAGGCTAGGCTAGGCTAGGCTAGGCTAGCCACGGAGGGGAGATGCCAGGCAAGAAGGAAAAGATTCGAGGGGAAATGAGTCAAGGCAAGACAAGGCTGGGAGAGGCGAGGCAAGAGGGAGAAGAAGCGAGGTGAGATGACGAGGAGGCAAGGCAAGGTAAGGATAGGCTAGGCAAGGGTAGACTAGGCTAGGCTAGGGTAGCCAAGGCGGGGAGAGGCGAGGCACCACCTCCTAGAGTTATAAAGCCTGCTCACTAGTACGTGACGTCACTAAGATGGCGGCGTAGGTAGTCATGAGGCATGGTTGGTCTGGGCGCAGCCATGTTGTTTTCAGTTGAATTCGCCTGGTGTTGTCCGTGTGTTCGGTGCAGTTCATACATGTATCATATTGCCGCTTTGAAATGCCATTTAGATGTGTAGTTCCGAGGTGTCGAGGAAACTACGATGAAGCCTCGAAAGTACATGTTTTTGGTTTTCCCAAAGACCCTGTTTTGCGGAAGAAATGGACGGCTGCTATTCACAGAGAAGATTTGGTTCCTTCCAAATCCTCGAAGGTAAGGCTGTGGTTCTCGTGCACATGTAGAACCTACATTTATTATATTTATTATTTATTCAAAGCATAAATTATATGTAAGTTGCTAAGGGTTTTGACATTATTTAGTAATATTCCAAATGTTCTATCACGAAACCAAGTTGTTTGCAATTAGATCTTACAATTCTTCCTTGTAATATGATGCTGAACTTGCAACTATTTTCTGTATCCTGTGAAGTGAATAGTGATAGTAAAACTTAAACTATCAGTTAAATAATCTTAGAATAGTAGCACTTAAGTTATAGCATTCAATTGTAAGTAATGCGTAAAAAATTCATAACCTCACAAACAATCTTTGAGATTTCCTGTAACTTGTATGAATAAGTTACTAAAACAAAACAATAATTTATGTAAAAGGAATTATCTTAGGGAAGTATGAAAGCAAAAGTTTCAGTGATGCATGAATTAATTTCAAATTAATTTTTTTTGTTCTTTGGTAAAATTGGTTTGAAAGTGAAACTTAAATTCTATGTCCATATTTGATATTATAGACTAACCACTGTACAATTTTAATTTACCTCTCATGCAACCTCAATATTATTATTATTATTAATTTTATATTATACGTTTTATAATGTATTATTTTTTTCTTGTTTCAGGTATGCCACCTTCATTTCCATCAAAATGACGTGATTTGGGAGAAGGTGGTGTTCAATGATGAAGGAGAGAAACTGTCATCAAGATTGAATATACCAAAGCTAAGAAGTGATGCTGTACCATCTGTGTTCCCTAACTGTCCAGCTCACCTTACCAAGGATTGTTCCAGACGGGAAGGCCTTGTGAAAAGCGAGAAAGACTGGAAATGGAGCAAATGGCAAAGTGTGTCAGGGCTAGTCTTGCATCACAAGAAGAATATAATTCCAAATACACTTTCAAATCCTTGGAAGAGCTGGAATGTTGTATTAAATGCATAAATTACCCAAAAGTATGGACTGTCGTTAAACCTAATGCTGAGTGCCTACGTTTTGTCAAATTTGCCATGAAGCCAAGTCCTGTGGTTGTGTTGTCTGTGGTGATAGATGTGCATCAGAATGTTAACTTTTATTCAGAGAATTTCCCTGTTCAGAAAGTGGGGTCACACTCTTTCCCAACTAAGTGTAATGATGTACACATACTGGAAAAAATTTTAATTGACTGTGCAGAATATGGCAGAGAGAATTCCCTCCGCGACTGCATAAATATTGCTAAGACAAGCTTGTTGGAAGTGGAAGAGAAAGCCATTGATGTAGATAAAGATATTGTACAATTTTTATGTGAACAATTAGATTTAGTCAATAGTTCTAAGTTTAGACACAGATTTAGTTCCAATTTAATGATACTTTCGTGCTTAGTTTTTTCAATTTCTCCTCATGCGTTCAGGTTTTTGCGAGCAAGTGGTGCTTTAATTTTGCCTCACCCATCAACACTAAGGAGAATTTTCAGTAAATTTAACCTGAGTCCTTCTCAGGAAACCACAGATAAATTTTTGTTTTACGCCAAGCAAAAGTTAAAATTTTTAAGAACCGAGGACAAAAATGTTGTTCTCTTGATTGATGAGATTCACTTGAAGCCATATTTCGATTTCAAGGGAGGTAATGCTTTAGGTGTATCTCATAACATGGAAAATGCAGCTACTACAGCATTTGCATTTATGATCCAAAGTATTAGATCTCGGTTCAAAGATGTTGTAAATATTCTTCCAGTGAAAACTATAACTGCAGAACTGCTTTTTGGCCATTTATTAAATTTAATTCGTGGACTGGAAAGCATTGGCTATAAAATAATTTGTATTGCTACAGATAATCCTATTAATAGGAAGGTGATGTCAATGTTTTCCACAGAAAGAAAGCTCGATATAGTGTATCAACATCCAGTTGACTCCAAACGCCCACTTTTCTTTGTAATCGATGCTGTTCACATTCTGAAGTCAGTGCGCAATAATTGGATAAATCAAAAAAATAGTGGCAAATTCATGATTTATCCTGACTTTCCCACTGAGGGAGGGAAACCTAATTCTCGTCTGAACTTTGCGTCATTCTCTGCCCTTAAGAACATTTACGATTTGGAATGTGAATCAGTAGTGAAATCTGCTCATACTCTGACATTAAAAGCTTTATGCCCCACCTCTCTAGAAAGACAAAGTGTAAAGCTTGTACTTCAAGTTTTCAATAGGCAGGTGGCTGAAGCTTTAGAACTTTCAGGAGAGGAATTAGATATACAACATTACAAATCAACAGCGAATTTCATTCATATTATAACTAAATGGTTTGATATTATGAATGTGAAGTCTGTTTTTAAAGGGAAATGCAAATTAAATCCTTTCATGGAACCTATGAAAATGTTAAACGATTTGAAAATGGATTTCCTGTACAAGTTTCTAGACTGGCTGGATTTGTGGAAGGAAATGAAGCCTAACACCGGGTATTTTTCAAAAGAGACAGCTATGGCATTGAGGCAGACTACATATGCAGTAATTGAAATTGCTCGATATTGTATCGATGAATTAGGCATGGAGTATCTTTTAAGCAGTAGGCTTCAGACTGATAGTCTCGAAGAAAGATTTGGGCAATATCGTCAGCTCTCAGCTTCCCAGTATCACATATCGGTGACACAGATGTACGAAAGTAAAAAAAAATTAAGACTTCAAAGTGTTCTCCCATTTGTGCTTAACTCTTCCTCTTCTTTCATAAATGAGCTGACAGTAGATGAAGATTTAGATGTTCCTGATGTAGGAGGTGAAAATGCTCTGTCAGTTTCAGTAACTGAAAATGACCTCTCGTCACTGGAGGAAGTGATTCCTTCACTAACTTATGTGGCTGGATACTGCACACATTCAATAATGAAGCGCATTAAATGTGAATACTGCAAACATGATTTGTCAGTAGAAAAGGAGCTTCCAGTAAATAAACATTTTTCTCTAATAGAAAGATTAGATTGTGGAGGTCTCAAATATCCCACGGATGATGTCATTACTGTTATAGTCTATGGTTACATAGTTATTAATAAAATGCTTCAATCTTGTAAAAAGGAGTTATTCAAAGCCACCAACCAAAGAAATGTTTGTTGTGCCACTATCATAAAATGTTTAAAAGAGAATGAGTGTTGTTTGTTTTATGGCACTTGTGTTAATGGACATTCAGCAAATGATTTGCTTAAACTTGTAGGCTGGAAAGGTGTAAATATTTTTCTTAAACATTTTTGCAAAAAGGAAAATGATAATTTATCATCAAAGAAATTACAGAGAAAACTACACACTTTCCAATCAATTCAGTGATGTAAATAAATAGATATGTATTATTTTGTAAATAATTAGGTTCAATGTATTATATTGTAAATAATTAGGTTTGAGGTATTGTGTTGTAAATAATTAGGTTTGAGGTATTGTATTGTAAATAATTAGGTTTGAGGTATTGTATTGTATATAATTAGGTTTAATGTATTGTATCGTAAATAATTAGGTGTAATGTATTGTATTGGAAATAATTAGGCTTAATGTATTGTATTGAAAAGAAATATGTTTAATAAAAAACATGTTCTCAGAATAAAGTTTTTAATCATGCATTGATATACTATTGTATTAAAAAAGGGAAAAAAATTTAGTTTCCTGGAATATGCACTGAAGAAAATGCAAGAGTAGAATGGGTGACTGCTCCCAGAGACACCTTGTAATAAGGAATTCTTCAAAATTAACCAATGAAAGAAATGTTTTCTGTCCCATTATCTTAAAATATGAGAGAGAATTAGTTCATGATGCTTGTGTTAATGGTCATTCAGTCAAAAATTTACGCTGGAAAGCTGTATTTTTGTTTTTTGTCAAAAGAAAATGATAGATTATCAAAAAAATTGCAGAAGATTGAATATTTTCCAGTAAATTCATCAATTGTATTCTCAATAAATAGGTCATAATGTACTGTATTGAAAACCAATGTTTATTAAAAAATGTACTTTATTATCATTAATTGATAATTTTTAATACAACAGTGAAAACGGCTTTCCTGGCGTGAAAAATGCTGCGGAAAAGGTAAGCGAGGAGTGACCGACGCTCTCCATGACTACCTACGGTGACGTCACGAAACAGTAAGCAGGCTTTATAACTCTAGGAGGTGGTGGGCGAGGCAAGAGGGAGAAGAAGCGAGGGGAGATGACGAGGAGTCAAGGCAAGGCAAGGCAGGGGAAAAAGGTGGGGAGAGATAGGGCGACGTGAGGCTGGGAGAAAGCAAGGCAACGTAGCGCAAAGTGGTTAGATTCTCCTCTCCTGTACGTTTGCAGGTGAGAATAAATGTTTATACTTAATAACATTTCAACCATCATAATGTATCAAAACTTGTATGAGGCGGCAAGGCGAAGTGACCCGGTGCCCGGGAGGTGGTGAGGTGACGAGAGGCGTGGCGTGCAGGGGGCATGGAGAGATGGAGAGGGGCATGGCGAGGTGGTGCGGAGAGGAGGTGCGGTGTAGCGGGGAGGAGAGAGAGCGTGACGTCACGCGTGCGTGCGTGCGAGGAGGCGCGCGAGCTATTCTGGGGCTGCAAATTAAATTGCCACGTGCGCCGCACAATGGCGCCGCCCGCCAGGTCCCTGAGGCGTCGCCTGCCTACACATCCCCACGAAGAACAGCTGCTAGTCTCTTTGTTTGTTTGTTTATTTGTTTGTTTATTACCAGTTTCAATCACTTTATCTTCTATAACTTTTTGTATTCACTGGGTAATAAAACTGTGCTCAATGATTCAATATTTTTGTGAACCGGTAATTAATTGTCTCAATACTCATCGTGGCATGTGTCATGACACAATCATTTGTGTCGTTGAATGACCTATTATGAACAATTTCTTGCAACAGAAAAGGTCGTTAATAATGCTGGTATACAAAAAAATATTTTGTCTTGAATTATTTTGGCTGTGACATTCCATATTGTTTTTATTGTGCAATCATTGTTTTTATTCCTCTCGATTTGATTTTCTTAAATTGCAAGGCCAATTATTTCAGATTTGAGCAGTAACCTTCTACAAAGTTTCTCTTGAAGATGATAATCTTTTGCTTTGCAAAACGATTCCAATGTATTAATGTGATTTTTTTATTCTTTAGTGAATATTTGGGCTAGGCCTCGCAAATAAGCATATCAATATCTTCGTGAGACCATTCGCCAAATCTTGCCGCCGTATTTTCAATTCGACAAGAGACAATTCTGTGACGCAGCCGGATACAGATGTGACGTATGTCTCAAGTACTTCTCGATCATTGCGCCTGATCAGCAGAACGTGGTGGTAAGACAAAACCGACATGACAACACCGATAAAACGCAGGAGGATTACAGCAGTGATTGCCTCTATGCTACGAATTGTTCAGTGTCATTGGCCGACTGCCTCTGTGCTATGAATTCTTCAATTGGCCGAAATCACATGTGCGAAATTGTCAAAACAAAGTTTTCTTCAAATGCACTTTTAGGAAAAGAAGAGCAGGAGAGCGCCAATGGTGTGGTGTAGACTCTCTGCGACAAGGCCTAAATGCAGGCGGACGTCTGCGGTGGCGGAGGTTGGAGACGCCTGACCGATGGTCTCCCGCAGCGCCCCCTGGCGCAGCCCCCGCTCTGCCCGCGCTCCAACCCCATTGCCGCGTCTTCCGGGCGCGCCGCCCCCGCCGCCGCTGCCGCCGTCGTCGCTTCATTAGCGATAATTTACTGCGGCCGTCGGCGACGGCGACTTAACTCGACGCGCGGCCACGTAATGGCTTTTAAATACGGCGTAAAAGGCGCGTAATTCGCCTGCTGGGCGGTCGGCTCGTAAATAGCGGAGGGCGGGGCCGCGTGGAGGGGGCGGGGCGCTGTTTGAACGGCGATGAGTGGTGAGGTGAGAGGAGAAGCAAGGAGGGAGGGGCGAATGCAGAGGAGGGGGAGAGCGAGAGAGCGAGAGACAGACAGAGAGCGAGAGACAGACAGAGAGCGAGAGACAGACGGAGAGCGAGAGACAGAGAGCGGGAGACAGACAGGGAGCCAGAGACAGACAGAAAGCCAGAGAGACAGACAGAGAGCCAGAGAGCCAGACAGAGAGCCAGAGAGACAGACAGAGAGCCAGAGAGACAGACAGAGAGCCAGAGAGACAGACAGAGAGCCAGAGAGACAGACAGAGAGCCAGAGAGACAGACAGAGAGCCAGACAGAGAGCCAGAGAGCCAGACAGAGAGCCAGAGAGCCAGACAGAGAGCCAGAGAGCCAGACAGAGAGCCAGAGAGCCAGAGAGCGAGAGAGACAGACAGAGAGCGAGAGAGACAGACAGAGAGCGAGAGAGACAGACAGAGAGCCAGAGAGACAGACAGAGAGCCAGAGAGACAGACAGAGAGCCAGAGAGACAGACAGAGTGCGGACGAAATAATTTGTGAATGGGGATTGGTGGAAGAGTTCGAGATTAGAGTTGTGAATGGGGACGATGTGTAGTGAAAATAGGAAAGTAAGTAAGAAAGAGGGGAACGGTGGGATGGAGGAGGAGATAAGTAAAATAGCAGTGGAGATTGACAGGAGAGGTTCATCACAAAGACGCCTGTGTACATTACGAGGGGGTACCCGGATGCCTGATGTGATAGTTGGGTGAACGGAAAAGACAAGTGGGTTTATATGAAGATGGGAAGGGTGAAGGGTCAGACGGAGAGTAAATTAGGAGAATGGGTTGAGTGTTGCACTTATTTGACGAGCATAAGTGTAAAAAGTGAGTGAATGGGATTGAGGAGGAAATTAAATAGGGGAAATAAGAGATATTTTGGTGAAGGTGTTGGATACAAATGCATCTAATAATATTAAGAGGCTTGATGAGCAAGACATAAGAGAAGAAAGCAAGGGTAACCGGTGTAGCTTGAAGACGAAAATGGAGAGGAATGGGGGACGTACACGGAGAAAGGGAGAATGGAATGATAGACCGAAAGGGATTAGGAAACGAAGGAGAAATGGAGAGGGGAATGCGGTAAATGGGGAACACAGAAACAGGAGAAGGTATGAATATATTAGGAAGAGAATAATGAACAAGGAATTGAGGGTCGGTCAGGAAGAAGGAGATGGGAGTTAAACTGTAGTTACAAAGAGGGATGAAAGAAAATGAACCAGTTATGGTAACAGGAGATGTGACAGTGGATGTTCGAAACGGAAGGAAAAGAAGGAAAGGAGGGGAAACAACTCCGAGGAGAGAAGTAGTTGGGCTTTGTGAGGACATGTGAATCGATGGAGGTGAGCTAGAAAACCTGTGACGGTGGGGCGGGGGGGGGAGGGGGTCGTTGTAGTGAACGAGGAATTACGTGGTGCTGTGAATGCGCGAGTGTGAGTGCCTGTGTTGGAGGACGAAGGCTGATTGGAGTAGAGAATTGTAGTCGCTTGTTGGCTGCTTTAAAGTGCAGTGTTCGTGCAGTCAGTGTGTTCGATAGCCACATGTGCGGCAATGAAGCTCCACGGCCATTCGTCTTGTTTGGTTCTCGGAAACGTTTGACCCGCTGGCAATGAAAATATCTTAACCTGTAATAGATGTAGAAACCTGGATGAAAAACAAAATACACTTGTCTACTTGAAATGCGTTTTCATTGATCAGTTCCTTGTTTTGAATAATGTATTCAACTTCTTTTCGTTTTATTAAGGTTTGTATTCAGGAAACTTACGTTGATTCTTCAGGTCTTTATTATATTTTACGTTATATATGAACATATATTTACAGATAATTTTGTATTGTATTTCAAGAGAATAGACACTGTCCAAATATAAGATTAGTGTGTTTGAAATCATTGCAGTACTCGTTCCTATAATGAATAATAGTTACAAAAGGTATCTCTCATATTTAGGAATACATTTGATATGTCACTATCATATATTTGTGTAATATAATAATAATAATAATAATATTAATAATAATAATAAATAATTATTATAATAATAATGTTTATATGACCACAATTAGCTGGTTGCAAGGTGTTATCCATTATCCCACAGATTTACAAGTTAGCAACTGTTATTCTTAACGCAGTTAGTATATAAATTCTTGTCAAAAATATTTAGGAAACAAAGTTTACAAATTCACAGAAAGCAACCTGTCTCTGCACACCTTCTTTGATCAGAATGTGAAGGCAAGTAAAATTCGGTAGCTCGTGTGTGAACCAGTCCCTTAACTGTATTAAAAACACAATCATACGCCGCGATAAGAGCAGCTTTACCCGAGGACAGCTTGCCGTAGACGCTTTTTGCTCAATCCCTCGAGGGCACTCCACGGTCTCCCCGTAAAAACAAGACTTCGTTCCCCCGACCTTCCACGCCCCAACTCGACAGCTCTAAACGAACCTTCCCGTCGATTCATACTTCCCTGTTTTATGTTCACTTTACGCATTTCGAGGGCTTTAACTGCCACTTTAAGTCAATTTTGAAAGCGCACGCCCTCGTCGCCACCCCTTCGGAAGGACATCCGCGCAGCGTATTCCTTATCGCGCGAAACAGAGGTTGTTTACGGACGGTCCCCGGGGTTCAGGGGTGTCCAAGAAGACCAATGCAGGCCACGGTACATGATTGATAAGTGATTCCGGGTGCGTCAACTGGTAAGTTAGTGCATGTTTTTATCACGGAAGATGGCAGTATTCCCCGCCATGGCGGTCGGTCGCCGACCTGCCGGTCAGTTAGCGGGATGTTCCCCAACTAGATATCTCCCACCAGCACACCACCCCAGCCAGGACATGCTCTAAGCTCGAAGTATGTACAGTATTGTAGCGCATGTAAGAGTAAGTGGATGTAAGTAAGGTGGGAGGGTAGAACAAGGAAGAGGAAGGAAAGATCGCGCGCTGTCCGTGGCCGGTTTGTTAGGGTACTGCTCGGGCGTTCGCCTCCGTGTTTATCGGAGTAACCACGGAACACTACCGATCGGAGCAGTACACCTCTAACATTCTTCTCCAAATAGCAGCTGAATTCGACCTAGCTATGGAGCTACTGAAGAATCCTGCTACCGTCGAGACTCAAACCCTAGGGCCTCCCAGCCAGAGTCCTGCAGTGATTTCAATTGATGCTGTGAGTCACTTAAATCAGTCGGAACATGTCATGTCACGTCACTGAGTGGTAGCTTGCAGTGATGCTTGCCACAGTGTTTTCTCTATTTTACGAAAATAGAAGGTTAAGCAACGTATAAGAGATTAAGAGTAGAATATGTTGTTTTACCGGCATTAGCTCTGCACCATTTTTAAGGATTTTGCATTTTAATCTTAATTTGGCTCTTTATAAAACAAGATATCAGAAAAACTAGATATCGGTGAAATTGCATTTCATTGCATCTTAAATTCGTTATACTCGCGAATATATGTAAGGAACACACACGAAGTTACGGTATAAACGATTTCGGGATATACATCGTCTAGTTCATAAAATGTGATATGAAGTGCTATGTCATCCTTTTTTCGTTTTAAAATTATTTTGAACCCGAGTGTAGTTATTTATCTTCAAAAATGTTAATATTCGTGACTTTATTAGTACTGAAACTCACCTTTCGCCTTATACACTAGGAGACGTTCAACGTCGAAAATCTTTTTTTAGACGTATTGTAATTCACGTTCCTGAAAATGAAATTTACGAGTTACACTACCAAGAATCCTGAAAAGAGGTATTTTTTTCACATTTTCGAGTCAAAAATGCTGCCTCACAATCCATTTGCTTTGATCTTGTGTGCTTGGGGTCTTCTGAAATAGGGGTAGGATGGTCATCCCTGCCTTGGCTGACCCGCGGTCCCGCGACCGACAATTTCGCCGGAAACAAAGCTGCTGTTTGCGTGTTTTCGCGCCAGCCAGCCAGCCGGCCGACCGGCCGGCCCGCCCGCCACTTTGGGCAGAGCCCTCGCTAGGCGGCCCCCGAGGGGAAGGGAAGGGAGGGGAAGGGAAGGGGCGGGGAGCTTTACTTCGCATATTTCACAGCTCCTAAAGATATTCCGGCGGCGGCGTGGCTGGCGAAATCCCTGCTCCGCCGTCCCCGCCCCTCCCCGCCCCCTCATATCACTTCCTCAGCCGCCTCGGCGCCGTTAGAGCCATATCCGCGCACCCCCTTCCGGCATTAGTTCCTCATCCTCCCGTCTTAGCCTCCCCGGCGCCTCCTTCTTCATGTTTTCCACCAGGAGTCTTCGGCGAACGCTGTGATGGATGTGCAAGATTCAGAAACTACCGCACCGTCATCGCACATGTAGGATCGTGTTTGAATTTAATTAGCATGTCCATTTCCAAAGAACAATTAGGCATATAAGATTATTATAATTAAATAATTCAGGTGAACCTGTTTTACAATTATTGTGTTTAATTGGTTAGCAGCGTTCGATAGCTTATGGTTTGATGATGATAACAAAGGCCTGGAGAGCTGGTATTGAATTCAATGACGTCAGTTGTAGGCGTTAACTTGAATAATGTATACAATGCCAACTCTACCTCAATACCTAACCTGCAGATTAATATTTTACATTGATTACTCCACGTTTAAATTTCTATTGTTTCTTCCACATTCATGACATCTAATAGAGAAGATCGTTGTAATGAGAAAATTAGTTGTCTCGGCGGTTGTGTGGAGGTTGTTAATGAATTAGTTAATGCTAGTTATTACTATCCTTGGGGCGCAAAATATATTTTCTAAAGCAGTGGTAACGCAAAGAAAAAATAACAGAAATAAAAAAGCAGTCCAATTGTGCAAATTGGGTGTTTTTTTTATTTCTGGGTTAATTTTTCTTTGTGAATGAATATATTAATTTCGTTTGTAAATAATAAAGAATTTACATGTTTCTGGAGAGTTTCTATGCTTCTGCAATGCCAATGTTTGCCTAGAAAGCATCAAGCTAACTTTTGAGTACTTATTGCGGCTCAGCCATTCAGAATATCCAAGTAGTTTATTTGACAAAATATGCTTAAAAATATCTTACAAGCTTATTTTCCAATTTGCGACGTTTCCTTCCCGGATATCCTGTATATGCATATATGCGTTTATTAGTCAAATTCAACGCAAAATGCTGTAAATATGCTACTGCTGGAATAGAATATACGCACAAAGGGAGCGTCAAACGATTTCAAACCAAAAATGAAGAATTAAGCCCATTATGATTCGCAACACATTAAGCCCTGAAAACTAAGTTTCGAGTCTAAACAAGTTCTATTTCTTATGCGTTTCCTTTAATCTACAATACGGTACCTTTTTCGAATTTGAGTTATACCTTTGGAAATTTAGCTCCTCTTGGTACCCCACCCCGTAGCACTGATTATCACAAACGAGTACAATCTGGATATCTATGTCACATTAATCGAACGAAACTAGGTCTTTCTTCGTGTTAGCCATGCTAAGCAAATTAAAAGGATAGTGCCGGAACCGAAGGATGCGACGCGCAGTTCAATGTGTTTGAAGTTGGGTTCCCGATTGGATTATATTTCGAATCCTTGATTTAAAAAGTCGGGATGTTGTCACGTCCTTCCACCTCCCTCCCCACGACCAGGGCGCCTTCCGAGCCGTTCCCCGCGCTCCTTGCGCAGCCCGCCGCCGGGCGGCGCGCCGGTCGCCCCATCGCGCCCTGATCCGGCAGCTTAGCGCGAGCGCCCTGGCATGCTAGTGGGGGCCTTGCGCGGGCACTCTCAACCCCTTCCCCAGGAGCATTACACCCCCGCCCATATCGGCCGTACGGTTTTATTTTATGGATTCTGCGCCCGGTTTAATCTCTCTTCCTTAAAGTAGGGCCCAATTTCTCCTAACTCGCCACAACTGCAGTAGAAAACTTGGAAAAATCACATAAAAATTGCAAAATTCATTGTCTTCTGTGCAAAAAAGTTTGCTTTTTATTCGTGCTGAACGTAAAACCAATAGTTAAATTTACATTGATAATAAATTCAGTCAGTATTTACATTTTATTTGACTTGGTGTATTGTTCATCGAAGTTTCAGAAGAATACCTATTTATAACTATTATTATTATTATTATTATTATTATTATTATTATTATTATTATAATATAAAAGGTTAAAATATTGGTCTTTCACTTTTCTAAAAATTCTAATATTAATCCCATTCTTTCTTCTGTTTTAGGTACGTGGATCTAATCATATTCGTCGAGACTACATAGGTTACGCGCATATTAAGATTACGAAGGTAAGAAGAAAATAATATCAAGTATTTTGTACTGTACACAAACAAACAGGATTAATTCAACATTTCCTTCCAGTAATAATATCTAGAAATACACAGCCATCATCATCAGAATCCTCGAATGTAACTGATGTGGGAGAAAAATTTAGGGATGTGGGAGATATATTTACTGAATCACTGACAAATAAAAGTAGATTCAAAGCTTAACGCTTGCGCTTACGCAACTTTTTATTATTGGTGTTTTTACATAAAAATGAAATTAATAAGCCATCGTACGGAAAAAAATGATTTTTAATATACAAGTAATGAATATTTTGAACTACACCGCTGGAAAGTTTGCGCAAGAAACAAGTATTTTAATGACTACCATGGCGTCGGCTCGTGCTGTCGCCATTTTTCTCCACCCTACCTGTGCAGCTGCTCCCTTTGCCCGCTCTACCTTCTCTTTGAGGACAGCGGCGCCCGCCACAAGCGCCGTAAAAAGTTGGGGCGTAACTTTAACGGGCCCTAAACCGCCATCAGCCGGTGTCCGCGCCGGACGCGCGTAATGGCCTGATTAATTATGCGCGCGTAAAGACGGCACCGCGGGCGGGCAGGGGAGGGACGAGGTTGGGGATCCATATTCATCGGTCACCTGCCCCGCCCCGCCCCGCCCGGCCCCGACCGGCCCCGCCCCGCTCCGACCGGCCCCGCCCCGCTCCGTCTCGCCCCGACCCGCTCCGTCTCACCCCGCCCCGACCCGCTCCGTCTCACCCCGCCCCGCCCCGCCCCGCCCCGCCCCGCCCCCTGCACTCAGTCCTAGGCAGCCCTCTTGTTGCTTCTCCCAGGAGAGGTCGCCACTCTTTGTCTGCACCCGGTCGGTCGCACCGTCTTCATCTCTGTCTTTGGAGCTTTCCCCTTTTCATCGTTTATGCGATGTCTTTCATACTACATGTTCTCCTTTTGCGTCTCTTATGCCTCAGGAGAGATTGCTGCTCTTTGTTTGGGCTCGGTAGGTTGCGTTATCTTTCTTCTGTCCGGTCTTTGCCGCTTTCATCCTTGTGTCTTGCATGCTGATTACACTTTGCGCCCTCATTCATGGTCCCGGGAGAGATTGACGCTCACTGTCTCTGGCCCCGTTGGCCGTTGTTTCTTGATCTTCGATCTGACGCCGCTTTGATTTCTACAATTTCCTCTCTCCGCGTCTTCTTGTTCCTCTATCCATGAATTTCTCTGGCTCCCAATCAATCACGGTCTTTCTCACTCTCACTCTTTTTCTTCTCTCCCCCTTTTTCTAAAAGATCTCCTCCGTAATACGTCAGGTTCGATATTTGGCAACTTTCCTTTTCATAGTTGCTCAGGACTGGTTTGCCGCTCCTTCTCTGGTTGCTTCAAACGCTTTTTGGGAATTTTTACATTTATTTACAACAGTGTTCATTTCCTTTTCTTTCTGGTGTGTTTATTTTTGCTTTTATACTCCTCTTACACTCTGTTTCCCTTTATTTCATCATTAAATATTTATTTTAAATTGATCATTCATTTCACGAATATTTTCGTATTATTTTCATTTGTTGGGTTCAATTCCTTCATTCAATTGTTCAATTGTTCGTTTCAATTGTTCAATTCAATTGTTCGTAGTATCATTTTTTATTCACATTCATCTGTTGTTTCTATTTTTATACGCTCATTCATTCAATAAATCAATCATTCACTTACTCAATTCACTCCATCACTTCTACATTCATTCATTCATTCATGCATTGTTGCATTCGGCATTAATCCATTTTCTCACTCCGCAATCACGGATTCTTTCCCTGCGCAATCCTTCGCACCTCGCGTGCTGGCGGGGGCTGTACCGGGCGTCCGGCGCGCCGGTGGCGCCATGTGCGGCCGCAATTAGAGGCGGTGGGCGCACGTGGGGCGGCCCGCGGCGGCGCCGCGCGCGCATCCCAAGCAGCCGGCGCGGCGGGCAGGGCACGTGAGCGGAATGGCCGGCCACGTTCACGTGCCTTTTATGCGGCGCTGTGTAAATGTGCCTGTGTATGTGTGGTGAATTGTCGAAAACTACAGAGAAACCGGTGTGGATGTTGTCATCTGAAGGCTTTTGTATGTGATTGGTTTTGTTGTAAGAGCATTACGAACTAGTGGAAATTGTATGTTCATTAGGACGTCCAATTTTGGAGGTAGCTTTGTAGCTTTCTGGGCTAAGACAAAATTTCATGAACTCAACAATTCTGCTCTAATTGTTATTCAAATATTTTTTTGTTTAGTTTAACAACTAATACGTTCGATTATCCAATTGGTACTTATCTAAGTCTAATCAGCTCTTTTGTCTGTTAAATGTTTTTCAGTCGAATTTCAAAAATGAATGTACAAAAATTTGAGATTTGTGTTTTCTAAACAGATTTTAATTTTTATTTTCTCCTTTCTAAAACCCCCCATTTTTGCCGATATCCATATCCAGATGATCCATTCTTATACTATGTGGATCGTCAGAATCGATAAATACATGACAATATCTAGTTTGGAGGTAATATCTTAGAAAATCATCTGAATATGAAATATAAGTAGTTACTACACATTTTTATCTCAATGCAGAAAACGTCAAGAGCAGAATGTTTTCCATCGAGCTCAGTCGACTATACACGGCTTACTTGATGAAAAAGTGCATCAATTTGTTTCTTTTCACTTTTATTTACTGCGTTCCTCATTGTTTCGTAAAAAAGCTGAATAAAGGATACTATTTCTTCCAGCTTTGTTCCCCAATTCATGCAATTAAATATCATTGAAAATTCTACAATGCGTTTCACTGCCTTTTCACAAATGTTGTGCAGAATGGTTGGGACAAAATGAAAGTAGCAATTTCATATCAAACGTTTATCACTGATTTTATCACACACTAATATTAAACCTATTCTGAAGAATAAAGAATTGTTAACAGATTTATAGAAAACTCTGTCTCAATGTATAGTTATTTTGTGAATTGATTGTGATCGTTTAATGGCAAAAAGTATTTCTGTGTCTATGGAAATGACATGTATAAATAAAGTATTTTGTATTCATATATTTTTTTCTCAGAATATGCTCAGTGAATGAAACTGTGGAAACATTCAGATTTTATTATTTTAGTCTGCATAGAGCGCGACTGCACGCTTGTCACGTTTGCATGATGAAAACGAATTACTTTGGAGCGTAACATTTTCATCCAAGTTTCAAGGCACATAGCACCTACACCTGCAGGGCTGCCCAGTGATAATTCTCTGGTGTCGCCCGTCCACAAAGGGCGCGTGTGCATTCGCGCACGTACCGCCGGACGGTTTATGAGATGGGTCCTTCTCCGCGACTGGCGCCTTCAGGAGCGACGCACAGTGGGCCTTAACCTCATGCAGAGGGCGCAAACCGTAGTGTACCTCATACTTCACTCTCTAGGAACACACAGATTTTCGGAATGTGACGCTTACACTTAGATGAGACATAGCTTGTAAATATATTACAGAATGAACACAAAGTACGATGGCAATAAACAGTGGTCCAACTAGAACTTTTCTCTAGAGGGGAGGGCTGTGAGCGTAGAATGTAGCGGCCTTGATTTATTATAGAGAATTCTTGTCAAAAATTACTTGAGATCATAAAATCAAATTGGATTGACTTCTTTGTTTATTCACTCTAGAAGATTGTTACAAATAATCACATAACGGTACGAAACGTTTTTTAAAAATGTAGTCTCCACGATTTATCGACTTATTCACAGGGATAAAATACTTGTATGTAAATATTGCACGTTTCGTGCTAAATGAATGCTATCATTCAATGCATCCTCGGAGAAGCGTTTTTCGAAAATTCAGAGGTTGGTAAAGACATGTCGCTCTCTTGTAAAATCAAGTTTTCACGAATTATCGGCTGATTCACGAGTCCAAGACGTAACTCCTGTGTGTTTGGATGCGGAAAGGCCGTTTCCTTGGAGGCGCGCCTTGGGGCCCACTGCGGAGGAGTGCGCTCCGTGGGAGACGGCGCGGGGCCTGCGTCATATGCGCGAGCACGCCCGGCGGAGGAGCTGCAGCGGCCGAGGGGGCGGGGCGGGTGGTGCGGGGCGGCGGGGAGACCGGAAACCCATACGTCACTGTCGCGCGGGGGCGCGGGCCGAGACTGCGACGCGGTCGGGGATCGTCTTGGAAGGGCGGGGCGGGCGCGGGCCGAAACGCAAGCGGGCGACGCGAGATCGAGCAGGCCAGTCGGAGGCTGTGAGCGGAATAGCTGCGAAGGGTTGGACAGTGATGGGGTGGAGGAGTGTGCGGAAGAAGTCTGGGAATTAGAAAAGAAGTATGAGGGAGCAGAAGGATGCGGGAATGGGGAGAAAACTGCATTGGCCAGCTTTGTAGGAGGTTGATATGTTACGTTGAGGACACGCAAAGACAGAGGAAGATTAAGTCAAGGAAGGTAACGGTGCAATGTGATAGAATTTGGACGATCAGAGAATAACGCACGAAAATGTAGTGTTTGGAGGTAAAAGTTTAAAATAGGGAAAATCATGCGATGTGAGGATAAGTTGTAGAATTGATGAGATTAATCAGAGAAATACAGTTACAAAACCACGAATTACTAGGGCGTGAAGAACGCGAATGACGATGGAGGGACAAATATCTCGTTTAAAGGGATTGTGAGTGGTTGTATTAGTTTCGGATAATGAAGTAGTGTCAGAAACAGGAACCCATGGAAATTATAGTTTGTAAAGCTTGATTGGAGAACAGAACTCTGATGTGATTAATACAGATTGATACATATAATGATAATCCGGATGAACGATGGGTATATTGAGGTACGTAATATATGGTACGAATTCATAAAGGTCGATGTGAAAATTCATAAGGTAATGCGACGGTTGGCATTTCGTCTTGAGGAAAGTCTCAGTACGACGGTTGAAACTGTATCTAGGACGCGGCGTCTCTCGGAGAGTCAAGCAATCGGCTAAGGTGATGGACGATCAGGAATGGAAAGGTTTACGAAGAATCGCAATATTCGTATTAGAGACAGTACAGATCTGTGATGAACGGTGAGACATAGAGGGTTCGAGAGGGATGGTGAGGTTCATGATGAACAATGAGCTGTTCATGAAAGATTACGCGAGACGGCGTGATTCGTGTAGCTTCATATGGGACGGAGTGGCTTCAGATGCGTGAGAGGTGGTGAGGGCCAAAGCAGGGCGGCAAGGGATGATGAGGGTCCATGAGGGACGATGAAGGGTAGCGGGCGTCCCAGCGAAAACGTCCCGCTGCCGCCTCGCCTCGGCTCGGCTATCGATGTGCTCAGGTCGACGTCGGGGCCGGCCGAGGATGACCACGACGACGGCAAGGGACAGGGCGAGGGCGAGGGCGAGGGCGAGGGCGGCGGAGCGTTGGAAATGCGGATCCCGTCTGGGGACGCGAGCGTGCAGGTAAAAGGAGTCGGCGTGGAGCCCGGGCCGAGGCGGGGCGGGGGCCAACGGGGGTGGACGCCACCGTATCGCGTCCACGAGCGTGAACGTCTGCCAAGGGGAGGGGGGGAGGGACGATGTGGACGGGGTGGAAGATGAGAAGGCGTCGGCGGACACCCACCTCCCGCCAGAGGCTGAAAGACGTCCACACGTTTTGCCCCGCGAACCGAGCCCTATTGAAAGAAGACCTAGGCTGCTTTCAGAGAGAACGGCACGCATTGCTGCTGCATTGTGGTATATGCAAAAATATCGCGCGAGTAGAATCTGTACCTCAGGCTGGATTATTCGTGTTTAAATAGTCATAGGATTAAGAATAAAGCGTTCCGTTTATATCGCTTATCTTCACATGCAATAATTAGTGCGCTTTCCTCACTTGGAAGACGTTATTTTAGGTGATTAATTTTCCTTGGGTGATTATTGGCTGTCATGTGTAGAAAAACACAATGGTAGAGCAGTATACCATCGGTAATATCAGAAATAATATTAAAAAAAAGATTATTCTACGAATGAAAGTACGTCCAACCATTTCGGATTGCGACATTTATCGATTATATTATAGAAACTCGCACTAATAGTGTCCGCCGCTTTCTATGACTGATGTATCCCAGCTTGTAATTGCCCAATGGAAAGAGGTGGTAAGGAAAAATCGTTTTAAAAAAGCCACTAACGTACAGTAGGTGCTTTTCTGAATGTCGGTGTTTCTCAACAACATAGGTGTGCAAAGGGAGAGAATTGGATAGAGGGACAAACGACATTGTCGCTATTCAGGCATTCCTAGAGCAGAGGAGCGCTGCGCTCTCGCCTCATCACCACGCCGCCCCTTTCCGCCTCTTCCTCCCCCGACATCTCCAATGTCGCCCTGCCGTTCACGCCTTTACCCAGGCCGCAACCAATACCGCCACCCCCGCCGCCCACGCCTTTTCCCGCCGCCCCGCTGCCCCCACAACCGCACGCCCACTCCCGCCGCTTCCCTGCATCCTGCCACCGCCTCCGCCAGACCCGCCGACCCGCTGATCCCCGCCACCGGTCCCGGCCACCAATCCCCGCCACCGATCCCCGCCACCGATCCCCGCCACCGATCCCCGCCACCGAGCCCCGCCTACGATCCCCGCCACCGATCCCCGCCACCGATCCCCGCCACCGATCCCCGCCACCGAGCCCCGCCTACGATCCCCGCCACCGATCCCCGCCACCGAGCCCCGCCACCGAGCCACACCACCGATCCCCGCCCCCAATCCCCGCCACCAATCCCGCCCCCAATCCCACCAATCCTAGCCCCCAATCCCCCCCTCCAGCCCCTAATCCCGCCCTAGTTCCCGCCACCAATCCCCGCCACTAATTCCTGCCACCGATCTCCACCACCGATCCCGGCCACCGATCCCCGCCACCGATCCCCGCCGATCCCACCACCAATCCCCGCTGCCCCCATACTACCGTCTCTGCCATCTGCCCCTTGGCCCCCCCGGTCACACGGCTCCGTCGCGTCGCGTCGCGTCGCGTGGCGTCGGCCGCATGTGAAAAGGTGTCGCCGCCGGAAGACGGCGACAGACGAATGGATGGCCGCGCCGGTCGCCCGGGTCGCGCCCCGGCTCAGCCTGCGCCCCGCGCTCGCCCCGCGCTCGCCCAGGGCGGAGGGGACGGCCCGCTCTGGGTCAAGCGTGACAATGGTGGATGGAATCGACATTTGCTTCCCTCTCCCTCTCCTTTCTTACTATAATTGCACCAATTTTATTTTTGAGTAGGTTTCTGGATTAGGTTCTCTTTTGCTCTTGTAATTCGTTTAGTGGTAATCAGTAGCCCATTGTAACCAAATAAAGAGTTATTTTTTGCATTGCACATTGTGATTGCTGTTTACTTTGGTTGGTGTTTTCTTATCCCGATGGATTGCACTAACATTAAAACACATTGATATCAAAGAATCATAATTAACTACAAAATGTCGCGAAAACATGTTTTCCTATGAAATAACAATGAAACTCTTTCCAAAATACATGTACACGATTGTGTACATCAGGTCGGAAGGAGTTAACTTACTTCATCTTTAAATAAGGTGTAGTTCGTAATGTCTTTTGTAAAAAAAAATATAGTAATAAATATACTTTTATTCCGTGAAAGTAAAAAAGTAACTAAAAATAGTAGTGTGTCTAAAATTCAGAAAAAACAGAACTCAAGAGAAGTCTGCAAACTCTGCCATCTTATTCTCTTTCCAAAATGTGTGTCTTCGTTGTGCGAATTATAAATTTTGAAAAATGTTCAAATTTTACCTCCTCCAAATCAGCAACACTATTAACCTTGTATTCAATATTTCTGGTGAATGAAACTGGATAATATACTCTTTTTAAGTTTTTTTTATACTGTTAATATAATTGTCACAATGAGTACGCTAATAAAATTGCGTTGCTTCGAGTTACAACGTGGGAAATGGTTGATGAAGGCGAAAATAGTTGAGAGAGAGTTATGGAGAATTCGTTGACAAAGAGAGAAGATGAGAAAAAATGCAACGCAGGGTAAAGAGAGGTGTCGTGAAAAAAATTGGAAGCGTTTGCGTGTTCAATTGAAAGTGGGTGGTCGGAAAAAATTGATATTCTGTAATAGGAGGCTAAAGAAAACGGAGGCTCATTTAATAAACGACGCATGTGTAAAGTATTGAAGTAACACGTGATCGAGGAAAACAATGGACATTGATTGGCTACATTTATTCTGGCGCAATACGAGATCGTGACGAAACTGACATTACTGACTTCCGTCACTTCCCACATGGCCAAGACAAATCGAACACATCAATGAGTATATTATAGGAATATTGAAAAGTGACTCTCCTTGTTTATTCGTATTGTTTTCAAATGACAATGATAATGTTTTGTTCAGACAATAAGTTTGTGATGAAAAGACTAAAAGAAATATCACTTTATCGAAATATTTTAATGGAAATTAAATTTGCGGCATTGTTATAAGAATTCTTTATTTGAGGAAATATGAAAGAAAAACTTAGAGCCGTTCAAATTCCCAAAGAGGGGAGCAACCAGAGTGATCGGGGGCTATCAATTTAGTAGAAAATCTGTGAAAGGTTTGTGAATCAGGGTCATCAACAGACAGATGGACAGATGTTTTAGAAAACACGATTTTTATTCGATATTAGATATTTCTCAGAAGTGTATTGCCGTCAAAATCTGGTTATCATTCGCTTGCAATAACAGTACTTTTTCTAGGTGAACTTATTTGAATTAATTGTTAGATTATTTTTTTAGGTTTAAATGCTTTTAGGAAACTGAAAACCATTGATATATTTTATAATGTACTGTTTCATTAAAATATGATGCAACTTAATAGAAATGTTTCTTGTTATTTGAGTTATTAAAATTTCTTTGTGTATAAAAAATTCGGAACTATTCACTTAAAGTATGAATATTCAGAATTAATTTTTAAAGTATTTGTAGAATTTTAAATCTTCAACATAGTTTCATACGTCACTATTTTAAGGCCCTTATTTTACATAAAAACGAGATAGATTTTGCCAATAAATGCAAATATTGATGCAAGAAAGTGAATTTGTTTCATATATAGAGCTAGAAATTGAATATTTTTTTGTTTAAATGAATGCATATGGGTGTTAATACTTTCATGCATGTAAAACATAATAAATCATAAACTATAAACGATAATAATATAATTCTTTTAGTATAATGATTTTCTCAAGTGAATGAACTAGAATAGTTAATGTCACTAAAAGTTTGTATGTGAACTGAAATGTCCAGAATAAATTTATGAACAATTATGTGTTCTCAAATCAAATCGTGAGTCTCTAGTTTCTGCAGTACCTTTACCATTGTAGTTCATTCACTATAATAAACTATTGTGATTAATTTAAAACTAAAATTATCAAAATATTTAAGTTTGTTGCAGAGTTATGATGTCTGAAGTATAAAGCTGCATTTTGGCAAATTATTTTTAAACATAAAGAGGAATTTTAGATCTCTAGGAAAACTTAGATCTTTAAAAGCATAAAGAAATCAAGTAGACACAAAATAACTCACAAAATTTTTAATTTTTATTTTTCAGGTAGACAGCTACCTTAATTGGTGGGCTTCGGAGGCCCTTCCTGATACTGGACCACTGATACCTTGGTGTAGCTAGAGTTAAACTTCCGTAAACGGGAAAGCAATAAGTGTGTCTGTGCGGGTGAAGTTGGGAGATGATATTTGCGGGAAGTCATTAGGGAGTATGTCCGCTGAGGGCGCGGTGACCGGCTGGCCAGCCGACCACGCCCCTCTGCTCAGATCGCTGCCTCATCAGGCCGGTGCTGCGCCGGGCGCGGTATGCGGGCGACTGGGATTATCTTAGCAGCGGAGCGCCCTCGTCCCCCACCCCCACCCCCACCCTGGGAGCGGCGTCACGATGCGGGCTGCGCGGCCGCAGGACACACGCTCCCCCCTCCTCCCTC
This sequence comes from Teleogryllus occipitalis, assembly GCA_011170035.1. Taxonomy (NCBI): domain Eukaryota; kingdom Metazoa; phylum Arthropoda; class Insecta; order Orthoptera; family Gryllidae; genus Teleogryllus; species Teleogryllus occipitalis. The sequence goes on along the minus strand of BLKR01001587.1, from coordinate 3,136 downwards.
CTCCAACCCCTCCCCCACCCCTTGACGCACTGATTGCCTCCGTTTCCCCGCGCTCTCGTTCCTTCCGTGCAACTCGGCAACTCGGCTTTTTAATTGAAACGTAACCAATTATGAACAAAATGCAGATAAAAAAGTATTCAACAAGAATTGAAACTTTCTCCTCACGATGTATTCCTGAAGAGATTTGTTTTGTCCAAAATACTCGTTTCCAAATGAAACAAATGGAGTGCGGAAAATCATTATTTCCAGTTAATTTAGACATGTCTAAGAAAAAGGTTTATGATTGACCGTTTCTTAACAACTACAAACCTGCATTAAAAACTACATTAAGAAATGTTGAATATAAGAAGAACCTATAATGTGCAGAACGAAAGATTCTTTCTAACTTTGTGTCTGTTCGACAACCTTATTTTCTTGAGCGACCTTGTATTTTGTAGATTCCTTACCTTTTTCATTTTAATTGCTTTCAATGAGTGATGATTCTTCCATTATATTATTTTTTCTATCGTTAGCAGTGTGTCCAGAGTGTATGAGACTGTAAAATTGCGCGCTCAATATTTACAGATCCATTTTTATTCTTTTTCATCCCTTCCGTCTGTCTCCTTACGCACTACGTATGCACACACCACCTCTCGACTTTCCATGTGTTTCTCTCTATCTCTCGTGCTCCTATTCATCTGCAACTCCGCGCCTTTCCCCCATCCACTATGGCGTTGTGTCGTGCCACCCCCACTCCCTCGTCTGCGAACTCTGTACTTCAGAGTGGCCACAGCCACCGCCACTTCTTCCTCTTCTCACCGTTGCCTCCACCCCCGCCTTTTCCGCCGTGTTAGAGGCGGAGAGGGAAGATGAGGAGGAGGAGGACGTGGAAGAGGAGAAGAAAAAGTAGGAGAACGGGTAGAAGGAGGATGAAATGGATGTGGAAAGTGGTGAGGAAGAGGAGATGGAAAAGAAGGGGAGAGAAGACGAGTCAGTTGGTGAAGGAGGTGCGGAGGCCTTGGTGTCGGCAAAGGTGATGATAGTAGCATTGGTGGTAGCCGTGAGGACAAATGCTACTCCTGCACCACTCCCACCATCTTCATCAACAGCACCACCATCGTTGCCACCACCTCGCCGCCTTCCTCCTCCTTTTAGTCCTTCTCATTTACCCGCTTCTCCGTCTTCTCTTCCTCTCCTCCGTCCACCGCAATCTCTTTCTCCCCCGAAGTGGTTTTCAGCCACCATAGCCAGCGTATTCTCTTCCGTCGTCATCTTCGCCTTCGTCCCTTCCTCGTTCACCGCCCTTATGCCGTCGCCGCCGCCGCCGCCGCTAATCCTGATGGAGACGCTTTTTTGCCGGCGCGGGGCGGCGGCTGCGCGGCGCGGAGTGCAGGCTGATGGGATGGGACGGGATGGGATGGGCGCGGCGACTATGGGCCGCTGCGGCGCTCGCCGGCGGAATGGAGCGGCAGGGCATTGCCTCTCCTCGCCCAGCCCGGTCTGGGCTTACGCGAACGGGCAAAGGGGCGGGGCAGGACGGGGAGCGGTGGAATCTAGGACACGGAGGATAATAGGGCCTACGGGTTCCATAGACTTGTTGGAATCTGCGAGACTATCGCAGCCTAGCGTTCCGGGCGCTCGTAAGAAACGGCGAAACGTGTGTGATACTCTTGGTCCGACACAGTTGGGTCTAAAAAAGGTGTACTTTAGGACTAACTTGTTTATTACAATAGCGCCTTACATACGTTGATTGCCTCTGACTGTAAGTGAAATTTAAATACAAAAAGTACTGATATGATTTTGTGCTTAGCACAGAGCAGCGTTTTTTTTTTCAAAGTTGCAAGGGATTAGAAACATAGACATGAATATTTAGACACGTTCAGATAAAGGGTTTCATCATACTGTTGCAAGTAAAATTGAAATAGACTATCAGATGTATCCAGATTCTCTTGGATGAGATTAGAGCTGCTCTATATTCTAGTGAGAATTCTTTTGTATTGTCTTCTCTCTTTTCGAAGAACAGAGGAATTTATTCTTCGGGATACGGGATTAGATGTTACCGCTCTTTTGAGAACAGAGAATTTCATGATCTTCCGATACAACTAGTACTTGTTCTTTCATTTCTATTTTGTGAATAAAAATACGATCTTTTCATGAGAAAATAAAACGGAAGCGCTGCTGGAAGGACATGTTGGAACGCAATATATAAGCATATTACGTGTTCACAGCCGATGTGCGTAGAATTTGTAGAAGAAAAAGCCCTGCTAGGTCGCTTTCTTATTCCGCGACTCGTACTTGCATTAACCTAAAACGAAAATCTTCGCGTCACCCGCTCGCTCGTAAAACAGACGGGCACACACCCAATTGCGAGTATTGGCTCGGATGATCCCTCATTTTCTCGAGTACACGACGCCGCTTGGGATGACGAGGAAGCGACAAGGCGTTGCAGACGCCGAACAGTCTCGGAAGGCCGTGTCTGGCAACGGCCGTCCGGAGCGGGGGCCGAAGGCGGTCGGGGTATTCGCGGAGGCGACCGGTCGCGGGCGGGCGGGCGGCGCGCGTGTAAAACATTTACGAGCGCTGCGGGCGGGCGCGTCGAAGCAGACGCGTTGCGTCAACGATTCCAACGCCTCCAGCCCCACTCCAGCCCACTTTGACCGCCATCACAACGCGGACCTTTCTCCCGCTGCGTCTTTCATCCGTCGCCGTCTTTGCCTCCGACATCATTGCTTTGCCCGCTGACTGCAGGCGTCGCCCACTGGCATCCTGACTTTGGTAACATCGCCTGAATTACCGCCGGTTTTGCTTTGTCTATCCTCGTCATCAACTTACTCTTTGCATTGTTACTTCATCAGTTACCACCATCATTTGTGTTTACCAGTTTCATACCTCAGTAACGACTACTACGTCGAATTCATTGCGCCACCCTGTGTCAGTTACCGCTTCAGCGTAACTTATCGGCGTTTCATCGAACGCCATCATGACTTCACTGTAATCTTGATCCCGCTCCACAATTTTCACACCATATTTACCGCAGTTAATGATTCATCCGACATCATAGCTTTCACCTTGTGACTTCGCTGATCGCTATCATAGTTTGTGTTCGCCACCTTCATAGCACATTGTCTGTTGTTAGGCTTGAAACTTTGCCACTATT